>JAZBGX010003034.1:0-10726 GCA_037414775.1 Zonitis immaculata | reverse complement strand
AGAAAAGTGGAGTCGAGAGAAAACACTGCTGTTCCTCGACGCATACGAAGACAAAATTACAGACTTTCGAAATCCTACTGTTAAGAAGAAATCATTGTGGAATGCAATAGCTAAAGTGATGTCTGATAAGGGCTATAAAGTGAATGCAGACGCCTTGGATAGGAAAATGAGGAACATGAAATGTACATTTTCAAAGATCAGGCACAACAATAGAACTAGTCGGACGGGTCGTGCAACAATAACATGGGAATATTATGATCGGTTTAGCGTAATGTTTGCTAATGACAAAATGGTTCATTTTAATAAAACTGTGTCGTCATTACCAACAGAAGATGCTGTTTCCATCATACAAATAATTGGTAGAAGCACTTCCGACACAGATAACTCATGTTCCGATCAATCAAACAAAAAAATAGGCAGAGAAAATTCAAAAGAACTACAGAATTACCGTAAAAGACAATTAGAATTGGAACAGGAGAAAGTAACAGAATTAAAAAAAATTCGTCAGGAAATGGAAACTGTCACGCAACTTAATAGAGAGAAGTTAGATTTATTGAAACAATATTTAAATAAAAATGTATAAATGTATGTATTTGAGGGGTGTGCAACTGTAATATATATGAAAGTATAAATACTGCTCTTTTTCAGTGTTTATTATTAATATAATGTTGTGGTACTAGTTTCGGTGAAGGAATGCTGCTGTTTTCTGTTGTAATAATCAACAGCATTATCAATAGGCTGCTTTATCGGTATATGGGAGCAATCTATAATTCCAACTACTCCAGGAATTCCCGCAATAACATACATATATACATATATGACTAATTCCAATGCTTACTTTTATACAGAAATATTTACTTACGGCATTTATTTTCAATTCTCATGGCAATTTCCATACTTTTTTGTACGTTTGGCCATTTTAAAAATTGGTTTTTTAATCTTATAATCATCGATAATACTTGAATAAAAATGTAATGCCCTGTTTCTGAGGAAAAACCAAATCGATCACTAACCGTGATGAACGTTTCCTGTTTAGCAATCATCCAAATGAAAAATAATTTTTTTTTCTCTAGGTCTATTATGCAGCGACATTCTGGTGCATAAGGAACCAACAAACGACAAAGTTGCCCAACATTTTCATATGACCTTCTGAAATGTCTTTTGAACTGCTGTACTGCATAACCACCAAGAATTTTTTCTATGTAATCAATGCAGTAGTTTCCCGTTTCTCTGCCTTGCACTCCTGCAGTTCCTTCGACATTATTAATTACCACTTCTAGTACTTGCAGTTGCAAATCATCCTCTAGGAGACCACTCACAATAAGTATATCCTCCATTTTTCTCAAAATAATAAGCACTCAAAACACTAAAGAAATTTTAAATAGTTGTTATTTGTCTTAAACTACAAAAAGATATCACAAACGTATTAGGGTGCGTTCATGTTTTAAATGTAAGTGTTTATATTAGAGCAACGAGTAGAGCAGCGCTCGGTATCCAAGCAGCAATACGAGCGTCGCTAATGGAATTAAGCATTTTCTACGCTCTCATCATTGATCTTTTCGTTTTATTTATAATAGAAGACAATTAAATTAACAAAAAATAGTTCTATCTGAAAAAATTTATATAATTATGTTTCAAAATTAAATGGATGTAGTTCGTGAAGGGTATAAAAAAATCAATTAGACTTTTTTTAATGCAAATATGATTATTATTTGGATTTTTTTTGGACTCTGTATAGTTTCAATTGGGAATAATTGAGAAAATTAAACATTCTTCAAATATTTTTTTAATTTAACTAAACTAAAATCTCATACATTTTTTAATTTTTCAACGATATAAACTATATTAAAAATTTATAATAATGTTCACATTCAAACAGGCAAAACATAAGTAAATTCATATCTTATTTAATCTAAGCAAATTGTTTTATAGTCGTCTTCAACTTTTAGTCAATTTTGACTAAAATTGTGAAAGATTTCACAATAGTATATTAGTAAAACTGCACAACAAAAGGGCAATAAAATTGGAGGGTACAATGGAATTATTTATGGTAGTTATAAGACGGCTTGCTATATACTATTGTGAAATGTTTTACAATTTTAGTCAAAATTGACTAAAATTTGAAGACGACTATACTGTAGTTTCTATGATCCCAACAGATGTGGATTTGGAAAAACCCAAAGACACGTTACCATACTGCCCTTGTACATATTTTTGACAAATTTAAAATTTCTAATTGTAAGTCCCAAATTTGTACGGTATTTGTCCTCATTTTATAGATGGTCGTGAAATACCGGACAAATCGAAAATGGCGATTAAACAAGGACTAAAACCGTTCAAAATCGTTCATTAGGTCTAATACCATACAAATCTTTCGAATCGAGAAATTTGTATTTACAATATTTGTTTGATATTCAAATACGTTTGACAGGTAGGATTATAGACAAGTAGATAGAATTGTCAACATGACAAAATCATCAACCTGAGAACATAAAAAGTCACTGCTTTTTGTGTTATTATTATTATTATTATTATAACATCACATGATATACCAAGTCGGCAGTTGAATTGTGGGTAGTTACAACGGTTGTGATTATATTCAACGACTGCTCAACTGCTGCAAGTCAGCAACTCACAGCGCTTTTATTACTAAGCGCAACGTGTTTTGTGTGCTGTTTGTTCGTTGAATGCGCCCAATCATATAGTTACAACTCGCAGTGGTAGGATCGTAAAGAAACCCGTGCGTCCTATTGAAACTTAATTTTGTTTTGTTAAATTCAATTTATTAATTTTGTTTTTGTGTATTAGTTATTATTTGTATAAATGTATAATTTAAAAAAAATAAGGGAGGTGTTTGGGATAGAGGTCGCCCTCTGCGAAGACACATGCCGCCGCAGTGTTCTAGCAGAGATGGAAGTAGAAACAATAAAAATTAATATAAAATTATAATAGTCTTTTCAATCTAGAACATCCAAACACGTACTGCCTATCACTCATACCGTCGCCGATCATGTCGAGCAATCTGCCGACCATCATACGCTCCAGCACCTTTCCAAGGGTAGGCAGAAGACATATCGGCCGATAGGACGATATAGGCGGTGTGCACATTTTAAATTTCGCGCTCGTCTGCGATACCTAGCGGCTCAAAAGTGCAATTTTATTAGGAAAACAAACTTGTTGATGTTTTGACAAGTATATTGTGTACCGTGTTTTATACCGTTTTAATTGTGTTTTATACTGATTTGTTTTCTATTATTTTGTATTGGTGTTTTGTACTGTTGTTTTATATTGTTGCGTACTGTTTATGTGTATTGTGTTGGTGTTTTAATAGGTTTTCATAGTTTTACTCTTCGTTACAGTTTTAATTCAACTTTTTGTTTTTTAGAATGGAGATTGTAAAAACTTGCGGGTTTTCGGGAGTGTTATATACACATAAAACTAAAGTTAATGTCGAAAAAGGTCGTAATTTGAAAGAAGCCGGACATGAGCGGAATATTACTGAAAAGGCGAGTGTAATCACCTCCAAAGTCATAAGACAAACTTCAGTTAATCTTCCGCCTTAAGATGTTAAAATTTCTGTAAGTCAATAACCTAATACTAATACTGTTCAAAATTCAGCACAAGGTAAATTTCGGATCGATTCATCCAGAAACGTTTCCACTGCGATTTGTGGTTGCGTTGCAGGAGTTTCAGGACATTGTTAACACATCTCGGCCACTATAATTTGTGTTAATGAAGAAGATTCGTTGTCAAAAACCAGTGGTCCTTGTGAATGGAATCAGCCATCAGTGGGGAAGATTGCGAAAGAAAAATATTGCAAGGGTAAGAGATGGACAGATATTTTTGGAGTTTGAAAGGCTCCAAAAGTCTTCATTGCTGGAGAAGTCCACAAGAACATGTTATCATTTGAAAGGCCTTCGATGATTGAATATATGCTGGGACACGAAGAATCAAAACCTCATATCAGGTTGTATAAATATTGTATACTATTGCTGCATTATCATGGCCCAGTAATTTTACACAATTGATATGGTTATTTCTTATTGTTAGCTCCCTCTGCTGTTTTGTTTTTGTTTTAATATGTTTCAGGGTCTTGTCTAATGCACAAATTGATATACCCATCTTGACACACATTCATGATGCTATACAAGAACTTTTTTCAAGACAGGCTACATCTGGTGTACTGAAAGATCTTAACAACCAAGATATTGGAATAATTTCACCTTGTTGTTTGAAAACATACAATCAACATTTTCCTTGTAATGCGATGAATGTATGTTTACAAACATCAAGTGATGAAACACAATGGCAATCAGAAAGGAAATTCAGGATTACTGCATCAAGAGCATATCCATTATTCACTTATAAAGGAAACGAATAGTTCGAAAAAAGCAAGAAATATTTTTATCCGAGACCATTCAGCAATAAATTCATTTGACATGGAACTGCTTGGGAAAGTTCTGCAAGGTTACAATATGCTAAGTAAATAGGTATTAAGAATGTAAATAAAGGAATACCTCAATTGGCACCTAACTCAACTTCTTTTGCTGTTGATTTTAATCAATTTAAAGAAAACTTAGGGCCAGTTAATAACTCCGAGAATCTGAAAACATCTAAAAGTATTCCAAATTTAAAAGTTTTAATTGTTTTTTTAGTTCTCATGTTCAGTGACAAAAATTGCCAGATTCTGGAGACTGGAATTGTAATCTGTCAGACGGATCCTTGGCTTGCTGTATCACCAGATGGTGTAGTTATGATGAACAACAAGCCAGCAAAGCTTTTAGAAATAAAATGTCCTTTCATAGGTGAGTTCATCTATAACTAAGAATGTTTAAAATAATGAGTTATTTTAGGAAAAAGTCTATCTGCTGAATCGATAGAAGACCACTGCGTTTATTTGAAGAGAGTAAAAGGGGGGCTAATATTGAACAAAAAGCATTTGTACTGCACACAGGTGCAATTAAATATGGCAGTCCTTAATGTTACTGAATGCGATTTTGTTGCCTTTTGTTCAGTAGACAAAACATATAAAGTAGTCGTTGTTCCTTTTAAAAAAAATTTACAAGGGAAGTGCTGCATAAATTAGAACAAATATATTTCAAAAATATGTTGCACGTACTTTGCAAAACTTAAGAAATATTTATTTCAGGTGTAATGTGTAAATATGTACATATCGTAAATAAAAAAGATAATCCACTTTAAAAACAGTCAAATTATATAATTGAAACAAGTCACTAGATATAATATCTAGTTATCATCATCCTCCGCACAATCTGCTATACACATAAAAACAATCTCGTCTAAATATTGGAATAAATTATATGGAATTTTGTTTAGAATATTATGAATTCTGAGTCTTCGGATAGATCTCTCTACATGTATTCGTACACTAGCAATCGTATAAGTTTCTTCCATTTCTTCAAATGAGAGCTGTCCTTCATGTACAAAAGGTGGAATAACTAGTACCACATTATCTTTACATTTTATGCCGGGAAACCCTTTATCAGCCAAAATCACATCGTTAGGTTCCAGAAGATCTAAAAACCCACAATCATTTGTTATGAAAGTATCTGTCGTTCTACCACCATAACACTTTGACACAAAACTTATAAAACCCGTTGGCGAAACTGAGAGCAAGAATTTGGCAGTGAAAGCTGATTTGTATTGTGAGTATGTATAAATTCTCTGGTCGACTTTCTTGGGTTGCCGTATTTTTATTTCGGTACAGTCTATGATAGCTCTACAATTCGGGAAATTTAATTTGAATGCTTGAGGCATTGCCATATTTATAGTGTATCGGCTAGGCCAGAATATAAATTTTTTAGTCTTTTGAGACAACTCTTCAAGTACCGATGAAAATATTCTGCAATAAGTTGTATGGTGAAGTTGGAAAAGTACTCCCAACACAGAGAATGACAATCCAAGTTTTAGTTTCATTAAAAATAGAAATAATTTGTTTTCTGGGCTTAATTTGGAGTTTTTATGGACATTAGTCAAAAACGAAAGTAGCGAAGTGAATCTATCAAAAAAAACGCCAGTCAGACAATTTATATCACTATTAGTTCATAATGATGGATAACCATGAAAGCCATTACATTCAATCGTATCATCGTTGCCCACACATTTGTCCTTTTGCTGTAGAAATAAGTTCCTCACTTGACCTAAAAGAATGGAACATTGTGTTGCAACTTCACATGAATTTCCAACAAATGTGGTCTCAAAAAGAAATGAATTATTATCTCCTACATAATTATCGAAGTTAATGGTTTGACAAGAAAAATCATGTTTTAATTTATTAACTTCTATCGGCAAAAGTTCATTGAGATTGTCAGTACTGCCAGTCGCTTGTACCAGCATAGATGTTGAAACTGAACAAAATTGGTCTACTTTTTTAGCTGACCTTTTCAAAAGTCTTTGAAAACGGTCCTTTTTGAGATCACTACTTCCAGTGGAACTTTTCATGTAATTCTAGAAACACATTTCTTAAATACAACCACTTGTAGCTAACATAATATACTAACTGTTGGAAATATAGTAGGATTGTACGCAGGACTCTGGGAATTGTTACTTTTCTCATTACCTACAAAATGTGTACTACAGATGTTATCATGGGGTTTTAATTGCCACTGCCTTTTTGCCTCTCCTAAACTGAAATTATCAAGTTGAGCACAGTTATCGTATTGACGGTTATGTAATTGTTAATACAATTTTTGAGATTATTCCTTACCAAACTCTCCTTACACTGTTAATCCAAATCTGTTTTCGTTCTTTTTCATACCATTTGTTGGGAAAGTTGTAAAATTTTATATTGCCGTCAGTGTTATAATAAGCATTGTGACATCCAACTACACAGCAATTCGTTTTTGAACTATGTTTACTCATCGCTGGTGTTTATATAATTTGTTTTTAACAAAAATGTACTTTAAAACAATCAAAAATATCAAAAGAATTGAGCACAAAACGTTTATAAACAAACAATAACTAAATGTCAATAATCTAAATAGTCGTTTATTTTCCCGAAGGTTTCGCAAAAATCTGCCGCTGAGGGCGCCACCAGCTTTCTTGCACACCGCCTATATGATCCTTCAGCTTGTCAGGCGATTTTAACAAAACCACCAACTTGCCGGCCTTCCAGATATTTGGGAAATATCTCTCAGAAGGGCACCTATTATACATACATTTAACATACTCTGTTAAGGCAATCCACAGATGCCTCACCATATTCGCTGTAAATCCGTCCATACCCGGTGCCTTTCTGACTCGCCCCTTCCATACGGCACTAGCAATCTCATTTTCATTAAATTCACGCAGTGAAGCACTAGCTCCCATGTATTCATTAACAGATTGTCTCATGCCACGATGTGGTAGAGACTCCATCCACACTCAGACAAGAGATTGAGCGATCCCCGCGGTTTGATTTTCGTGTATATTTAGTGTATTTAATTTGTGAGTAACCAACTTCTTACAATATTTATTTTAAATTCAACACAGATTTAACAACATAAGGTCCATATAGGACTATAGGACTATATAGTAGAAGTGGTGATCTTTTATAACATATTCAATTGAAGAATGTGTTCACTATTAATTGACGAAAAGACTGATTGTTGATGCGAGACCATACGAAAAGTAACACATTTACCATTAAAGGGACTATTTGCAATTGGTAAGCCAAAACAACTGGCTCCATTTGGGGGACTTCACATTATGTGATTTATCATATGATTCTATCACAATCTCAATTTAAATGTTTACACTATGTGCAGGGGTAGGGCCGTTGGGCAAGCGCCAATCAAAAATATTCTCGCCCAACCGTTCGCCAAAGTGAAATAGTCCCTATTCAATTATTTTTTTCAAATTACATATTTTTATGATTTGTCTAGTACCCATCTAAAGACAACGGTATAGCAGCTGGCAACGGCTCACAGCAAAAACATCGTACAATTTACGACGGCCATTCATAGAACAATATATTCTTAAAAGAATTCTAGAGAATTACATTATTTGTCACTGTTTTTTTATTAGTGTTCATACTTCCAAGAAATCACATTCTTGAACCTATACAAATAAAGATGTGTTATTGCTGAGTCCAGGAGATTCTACACTTTTTATGACTTTGTTCGTTGTGTTTGTGTTTTTTTTTTTGTTAAATCAGACGTCTCAAAATGGGTTTATTTCATTTGAAACCAACACCCCAACGAGTACATTTGTGTGGAAAGATTTTCTGTTTTATTATTAAATATAGTGGTGTTACCTAGTTTTTCAGTTTAAATGAATAAAAAACAGGTGATTTTTAGATCAAACAAATTCTATATTAATTAAAAATTTATTTTGTGCGTTTGTGTTAATTAGATTATGTCCACTTCTAAATGAAGAATAAGTGACTTTTTCAAACCAAAGCCTCAAACTGAAAACAATGAAAATGTACTTGAAATTGAGACGCCTAGTACGAGTGCAAACTTTGAAATTATCAAAACAGAGTCTAGCGTCAGTTCAGCTTCGAGTGAAATTGAAGACACAGGCACAGGAAATTCGTGTCGTGATTCTTTTAATATTTGACCACTACGCGATGTGGTAATAAAAAAATGCCCCAACGCGTTCTGGACTGTGATTGATGCAGTCATGATATATTTTTGTTGTAACTTTTCAACTACATGAGGAAAGTGGACTTATCCCCATCAAAGTATATATTGCAATTAAGTAACAAATTTTACGATTATCAACTGAAACATAATGAGGTACTGAAAGAAATCTCTAAAACAAACAAAAATAATGTCGATTTTAAAATCAACACAAACTATTGTACAGTGAACTCTCCGGTTGCGGACACCCTCCATAGACGGACATCTCCCTTGCATGGACAGATTTTTTGTGGCGTTGAATGTGTCCTATACTTTTCAATGCATTTGTTTCTATACGGACACTGTCCCTTACACGGACGCGGACATCCTACTTTGTAAAAAATTCTTTCTTAAACGGACACGAGTTCCCTTTAGACGAACTTGTTTCACTTTACTTCTCCTTTACGCGGACGCCTACGTGACTATGAATTGAAACATAATCTTTTTTATAAAGACAAACACGCAATTAAAGAATTTGCTTGTCAGCATTTAATGTATTGGTTCCATTATTTACCATTATTTCATGTGTATGTGTTCAGCTAACAACTTATCGTAAGTCTAGTTATTTGATTTATAGGTACACCCTCACCCTCAAAGAAAAAGTAGATGTTATTTGTGTTGCTGAAAATACTAAACGTAGTATACGGCAGCTTGCGAAAGATTTTAATGTTGGTAAAACACAAATTGCAGCCGTTATAAAAAAGAAAGATTGCATTTTAAAACTGTGGCAGTCGAACATCTCAAACGTAATTTCTTGAAAGAGGATGGTAAAAATATTGATGAACTAACACTGAAATGGTTTGTTTCTGCAAGAAACATAAACATACCAGTTTCTGACGAACTTATCAAGCAAAAGGCATAAGAAGCCGCTCAAAGTTTCGGTGTAGACAATTTTAAAGCTTCAAGTGGATGGCTTACCAAATTCAAGAAACGCCTTAATATTTCTTATAAAAATATTTCATGTCAAGCATCTGAAGTGAATCCTCCAGATGTGACAAGTTTTTCAGAGAAGCTTCCACCATTACTTGAAAATTATAATGCTAACACAATATACAGTGCAGATAAAACAGGTTTGTTTTATAGAGCACTTCCAACTTAAACATTCACTTTAAAAAATGATAAGTGCGTTGGTAGTAAGCTAGCTAAAGAACGTTTGACAATTTTACACTGTGCGAACATGAATGGAGAAAAAGAAAAGCCTTTGGTAATTAGTAAAGCAGCTAGACCCTGTGTTTTTCAGAATTTAAATCTAGAACAGCTACCTATAAATTGGAGGAATAATAAAAAGTCTTGGATGACAACAACAATAATGACTGATTGGCTTGATAGTTTGGATAGAAAAATGAGAGTAAATAAGAAAAAGATTATTTTCTTTTTAGACAATGCTACTTCACATCCGACAAATATCAAACTAAGTAACATACAAATTGCTAATACAACGTCTATGTGCCAACCCCTAGATCAGGGAATAATTCAAAATTTTAAGATAAATTACGGGAAATTAATTTTAAATCATACTTTGAGCAAGCTAGATAAAGATGAGATTAGTAATTCAGTTGCACTAACTAAGAACATTAGTGTCCTAGAAGCGATTTATTTCATACACGAAGCGTGGCAAAAAGTAACCCCGGACGCAATAAAAAATTGTTTCAAAAAATGTGGATTTGAGAAAAATATTCCTCTGTCCGATAATAATGATTACGAGTGGGAAGATAACATAGCATTATCTGAAATAGATACACTGTTGAAACTGCTAAAACAACAAGGATATTCCGTTAATCCTGATGATTTTGTGTTTATGGATAAAGATGTTTAAGTGGAAGACAATATCGATATTAATGCAGATATGGACGCAGAAAATTCGGATCATAACACCATCGACGATGCTAAAGACGATGATAATGATAATTAGGTACTGCTCATTTCGTATTGTTACTATTATTTGTTTTTTCGTATTTTGTTTGATTAATAAAAATGCATTTTCCAATTTTTTTTTTGTATAGTCGCTCTTGGGCGGACACCTCCCCTAGACGGACAAAAATTTCACAACCGCCGCTGTCCGTCTAAGAGGGAGTTTACTGTATTTATTTTCATCAAATTAAAAA
>JAZBGX010003032.1:0-10730 GCA_037414775.1 Zonitis immaculata | reverse complement strand
TGGTAGGTTCACTTAACTGAGAACATACTCTCAGTTCACCAAGTCACCTACTTTGCAGCTCTAAACCTCACAACATGGTACCTTTCGAGTGAATGAACAATATTTTTGATTTCAATCAATTGTTATAGTCTGTATTTTTCACACTGAGTCCACCAGGGCGGGGTATGCTCTTTTTTTCACATTCCAATAATTTATTCTAGATTAATATTGAAACAGAAGGGAATGGAGAATATCAGAAAGAAAAAATTTATTAAAATTAGATAACGATCAATTCTCGAATATGTAAAATACGTAATATACAGTGAAAGCTCTTATGGGTGGTCACCTACGAGGAAGTAAAATATGGAGAAAGAGAGAGAGAGGGAGATACTAAAAGAGAGATGGATTGATAGACAGATAGATAAAGTGAGAGAGATAAATCGTTAGAAATCGGGAGAGAGAGGCATGGGGAAAGATAGAGATAGAAGATGTACAGAGAGAGAGAGAGAGATAAAGTAAGAGTTAGGTCGAGAGTGAGATTAGGGTGAGGTTAAGGCTATAGTATATACTCTAAAGCTTGCAAATTGATTTTATATTTATCAAATTTGAAAGGGAACGGGTGAATAAGCCGAGCAAAACTCAGTCGCCCAGTTAACTGGAACTTATAAGGCAAGGTATAAAAGAAGTTCGTCGAATTGGAAACTGGCATGGAAGATGTCCGTCCATGGGAAGTGTCCGTTCGGGGAATTACCTATATTGTATATTTTTCCATGGAAATATTCCGATTATTAAATTTACAAATTAATAATAATTGCGACGTGGAAATTACATAATAAGCAGTTTTACTCTCTTGAATTTTACTATATCTGTCTTTATCTAAATTTATAATAAATATAATAATAATTGTTGTAATGACCTTGTTTTTAGCTTAATATTAAAGTAATAATAATAATAATAAAAATAATAGGCGATAGACATGGATAATAATGGACAAAAAACAATAAAAAAATTCAAAGTTTTCCAATATTATGTTGAAATTAGAAATTCTAATTCAAATATTTGTTAAAAGTCATTGGAATTTATTTATTCGCCATTTATTGATCATAATAAGTGGCCTTTTAATATGATTTTGTTGTTCCTCGAATTCTTCGTTCCTTTTTCTTCTCTTTCTATTTTCAATTTGTATATCACAGTAAATTTTATTGAAGATGGTCCACGTTGCTTACAACAATTTATAACGAAACAGTAAATCTACAAATACATCTCTTCCTCAATCTTTGATTTTTGACTCTAAATAGAATTGATGTCGTTCAATAGACGATTTCTTAACCGTAATAAAACACTATATACCTTAAACTTTATTGTTGCTATCAATTTCCCTTTTACAATTGTGAACAATTAAGACTTTCGGTTGAAACTTTAGATGAAATAAAAGAATATGTAAATCTCTCCTGCTGCGTTTCTATCGCAAAGATTTCTTAGCAAAATTAGTGACCGGAGACGCTCAGGCAGAGCCGAACCTCCATCGCCGTAAAAATCTCCACAGCTGTTTTTGGGACGTACAAGGCATGCTCTCCATGACAAACAAACCATCACCGTCGATAGCTCTACGTCGAACAGATGTGTCAACTAGACACTGCTATCCAAGAGACGATGCCAAGACGTATCAAAGTACATTTACTTTACGAGAACCCTCAGCTGCTCAGTTGCTTCTGTTTGTCGTTGTCAACTGTAACAGCTCGACTTGGATGTGTTGTACAACATCCAGCTTATTTCTTAAACTTAGCACAGTCGGACTACCATCTGTTCAGAGTTTCGAAGCGAGAAAAAGTTCCACGATTTTAGAGTTATTCACAGTAACCTTGAAATATTTTTTAGCTTTGGGACTCAAAAGTTCTGAACCGATGGCATTCAGTGGATGGAACTAGTTCAAAATTCAGTTGCAAAACTTTACTTGTAGATACATAACAACAAGTCATGTTGGCTGAAAGCTATTCTGAGGTAAATAAGAGAAGATTTAAATTTTTTAATTTAAAACAATGATATCAAATTCAAAATTCCATTAATCTCAGTATTTCAATAGAGCGGTAGCATGAATTCGGATCAATTCATTTTTACAAGTGGGTTGTTGACGCTATTGAATTACTAAATATACATTCTAATAACAAAAAACATGAGATAATCTTGAATATTTCCTTAATAATAATAATAATAATAATAAAGCAAAACTATGTTCATGATCGATAAACTATCACAAATTTAGCTTATTATATTAATGATGTTACATCAAGTCCTATAGACACAATAAACAATACGCAACAAAATCCAATTAAATTATAGGATAAGAGCCAGAATATACTGTTTTGAGTAATGGAAAAGGAGATGTACAGTAAGCGTATCGTCCCTAATTGCTCGTTACAGATTTTACTATAAACAAGACCTAATGCTTAATTCCACAATTGTAATTTTATTGTTGATGGTAATAGTAAAAAAAAAAACAAATTCGAATCATGTCACAATCTTTTACTGAATCTCCATCCTCACAACTATTAGTGTCTGTGGCATAATTGTGGATTTAGTAATACATGGTTATAGTAAGAACGCGTTCTCTACTATTGGGTAGGCACAGTTCTCGTTCTTTGTTCGCAGCTATATAGAACGAGTAAAAAAGTAGTTTAATACGAATTCGTCACTATAGAAGATGTACATTTGAAAGGACATGGGCGGGGCTAAGTTCCACAACCCTCCAAACAGCACATCTCATCGTGGTGGCTTGTTAAGTGGATACTGCGGTGAGCGGAGGGCTCTAAGACTATGCTCCGCCCATGCTCTCTCAAACGTGAATCGTTTGTAGTTTCATAGATTCGTCCCTATATGTATTTAGTCAATATTTGTGGTAATAATCAAATACTTATTGCTTTTCATTTGTTCGTTGAGGGTATAAATAAATATTATACAGCTTTTTCCACCAGTCACAGCCTTATTGTGAAGAGCGTCCTAATTGAAGGAAAAAAATAATATTTCCCTCTATACCGCAATATTCGTTAAATGTTGCAGCTTAAATCATCAAAAGTGTATTTTTTGCTTCCAATAAAGGACTGATATCATGACTGGTGGTACAGTCTGTAGAGTTCTTATATCATCAATATCAAAAGATAGAATTTTGTTTTTTGTTAGCCAAATAATAACGTTAAGTTTACGATTCGCAACAAATTCTTATTGACATATATTTTATATTCGATCATATTATTGTTATTGTTTACTTTTATTGAAAGATTTTTTTTTTTATTGATAAATAACGATTGATATTGTTCTCATTTCTTTTGTTTATACTTCACAAATCTTATTGTTTTCTTTCCTGTTTTGTTGTTGTTGTTGTTGTCGTTGTTGTTTCCAATTGATTGAAAAGTTAAAAATAATATATCAAAGGACGAAAATCTTTATGAAGCACGTATACTATTAGAGTAGTCTTTTGTTTATATATTCTTTCCACAAAGGACTCAATTATGAACTAGGTATATATATATATATAGAAATTTGAAGGGAGGAACAAAAAGACGAATGTTTCCTGTCATTTAAATATCGTCAATCAAGTGTAAACGACGACACGTTATTAAAATTACATTTATTATTATTAGTATAGTAAAAGTTGCCTTGGTAGCAGCCAAGTTCAAAAAAAAAATCACATTGCAGAAATCGTTACGATAATTATCTTATCTATCGTCGCCTGATTCTAACACAATCTTAGAGATATATTCAATATTTTTAGAAACTTATGTAACTCAAGTCTATAAATAATCGCCTCCAACAGTTTTTTTTCGAAGTAATCCAAAGTCTACCCACAGAATAAAAAAATTGCGTTACTAAATTTACTCTGTTTAAATCATCGACTGATTCTAATAAACTGTTGAGGATACAAATCAAATTCTCTCAATAATATTTAACTTAAGATCTTATAGCTTCATGCCCCATTATAATTTTTTTTAAAGTTGTGGTGAATGGTTGTTGTTACGCCTCAAACGTTCATGGCCTGCAATTCGATGAATACGAGGATGATCCAATATTAATGTGAATCAATATAGAACACAATGTCTATTAGATAGAGTATAATCTATTTTCAACTTATTCTTAGTCTCCTAACAAATTGTTACACTTCTCTATAGCCGCTCCTTAAACCGACGGAAGAGATACAAGTCGCTATGGGAGTTAGATCTGTAGAATAGGATGGGTAATCAAGTCATTTAAAGCTCGCTAGTCGAACGGCAACTATATAGTAGCTTCGGCTTTATGTGCAAGTGTAGTGAAACAGTACCCCAGCCAGCAGTTTGCCTCGCCTTTTTTCTTTAAAGACTTTTCGCAATCCTTTAAGCTTGTTAGCCTATATAATAGTGACTCCCTTATCCAAGTAAACCAGCATAACTACATTCTATCGTAATTCCAAAAAACTTCTAGCGTCCAGCTTGCGACTTTAAATTTCTTCGGTGTCGGTTAGGACGGTCATTTTCAAATCATTGAATTAATCCAGATCAACCTTGTAATATTCAAGATGTCGACTCGTTTCTTCTTCTGTTCAGCAATTAAAATTATTGGTACCCAACAAGCGGACACCTTGTTCATGTAAAGCTTCTCGCTGGGCATCTTCTGAATACTGCCTTGTAACTTCCGCTAGATGTCTGATGATCAGAGTCTTCGATCAACTACATCTTCGACTATACCCACGCCTTTTCTGTGAATCATGTAACCAGCTGAAGCTACTTGTGCCAGCGTGCAACTGTACAACAAGGAAGGATATAGTCCTCCAATGTTTCAACCAAGTCGGCAAGCATGTCGTTGGTGGAAATTTTTTGCAAACATAAGTACATATCTCGTTTTTCTTCATTTACGTGTTAACTCTCATATTCGAATGAATGTAACTCCTGTTCAATAGATATTTCAATTTAAAATGAATGGTAAATTTTAGATTCTGAGTCTTTAATCTATTAATAAAGAAAATTGTTAGAATACTCATGAATATCGAAGATTTATTTAATTTTCCTGTTAAGAAAAATAATACAATTTGACTTAGTTCATTCTATTGTGAAAAATAAATTGGAAATTCCTCATCTCATGTTGGAAAGTTACTTTAGAAAAATGTCAGGAACATAGAACACATTCCAAACGTACATACATACATACACACTTTCACTTATATTATTATAAGTATAAGAAACAAATTCTACAATATTGAACTACTGAATAAATAGAAAATCAAACGTAACGATCAAAGTAATGATTATAATAAAGACATGTTGTATTGATTGGGTTACTATGACGATAAGGATTAAGAACAAGTCGTGGAATGGTATTTTCAATGACGAAGTTTTCGATTATCATTACAGAATCTCTATATCTCGGTCTTTATAGCGTAATTCGTACCATTGGCAACTTTAAATACCAATAATTTCATTTTCTATAATTATTATTATTACTAGAATCTCAATTTAATTATGAAAGCGTGAACGAAAATCCAATGACGTTAGCTTGCAAAAAACACACGCAATTTTCCCGATTTAACTACGTCAATATATTGTTTAGATTTTTCCTGTTCTAAAAATATACAATTTAGGAGGAAGAGAGAGAGAGAGAGAGAGTTAAAAACAAAAACGATTTAATTCAAGTAGCTGGAATACAAACCATGTTGTGTACAATACAAATTCACGTCATACTTTGAGTTACACACCTCAAAATTTATTTTAGAATGAAAATTAAATCGAATAAATAAACAATAGCATCCGAAAAAAAAACATGACTCATAAAATAGACTTGGAATTGTTTTTAATGAATAATAATGGGAGATTATCATTATTTTAACAATTAGGGGATTCCCTATTCTTTGAAATTTGATTTAAATCTGAATAATTTATTAATAATTAATGTAAATTGATTCTTTATAAATAGCATAAATGAAGCTTTCCGATCTTGAAAAGCAAAAGATAATGTTTGACAATAATTTTATGTTTCATCTATAAATTGCTATATTATATGAAAATTTATGGTTTTCCATCCATAAAATTCTAATCTAAATGGTGGTGGCAATTGGAATATTATACTACGTTCCAGAGAGTTTTTAATAATCGTAAAATTTTTGAATTCGTATGGAAAATGGAAACGAAGAAAAACCACTGGAAGTGGTTTGGAAAAAATTATATAATATTCTATGGAAAATTCGAGAAATCTCATAATTCACAACAATGAATTAAAAACGGATATTATGAATAAATGTGAACAGGGCTGTAATTGAGAATTTCTCTTATTATTGTTTTATTATAGTTATATGGAGGAATAATTCAATAAATGTACCTCGAAAATCGAAAACTTTAATATATAGTACGTTTCATCTCAAATGATCTACGTTACTTACACCGCCAGAATTTGTGACGCCCCTACAGATCGTCTGGTCGCTGCCATATCGCTATCGTCATTCTCTAACGAGCGTTCAAGCCACTTAAGATTGAGTGGATCGATTACATATGTAGTTTATCAACACTTCCTCCACAATAGGAAATTTGTCACAGTCCAGCCTAGTTTAGGCGGTGCATCACAAATTCTGCCGATGTCAATCTAGATTATTTGAAATCAAAAGTACTATCAAACAAGCCATAGTAATACATGTAATTTTTGTGTGAATCGTATGATTTGGCAATAACATTGGTAGACCAGAGATGTGGTTGAAACGAACTCAACATAAGTTGATTCATGTGTGTAAGTAATAGTGAGAGTCTCTATCTAATTAGACCTTGAAGAATTCACATTGCAATTGTTACAAATTCAACTACTCAATATATAATTTATCAAAAAACTGTGATAACGGAGACTACCGAATAATTTGAAAATTCAGCCAGTACAGTCAGGTCAGGTCTTGTCATGTCAGATTATGCTAAGCGATGAGCGAAGCTAGACCCAGCAGAACTCTGTTGGAGGCGGCAATTTTTATTGATGTTATACTTTTTTGTTGTTATTGTGGACTCCACTGCATCTATCTTTAGTATATTCAACGGGCACCGAATTACTTAGGACAGCCCTGAGACCTAGACCGTAATAGTTTTGGTAATGGTCTTGATTTTGCTCTCTTAGTCTATAATTGATCCAAGTCGTGCTTTGTTGCAAGACCAAGACTAGGATTCTGTTTATTACTGAATGATACAGATGATAATAAAAGTGATAATTTAGAATCCCCTGATTTTTTGTAGAAACTCTAAATATTATCAATGCCAAATTTGAAATATCGCAAAACTTTCTATTTCTAATACCAAATGTTCAGAACAATCAACATTTCCGCATTAAGTCTTGGTATTGATATTTTAAAGTGTGGCATTGGTATTGACTTATCAGTCTCCTAAAATGATAACAATTGTAATTATGAATAGGCAATTTTCGTTTATTATTAATTATTATTATCGTCTACAATAGAAATACTGCTTATTTGTTTGGATTTGGTCATTTCTGAGTTTTTGTTCGTTAAAATTGTACTCGAATTTTCAATTAACAATTGCTTTATTTTTATTATCAAACTATCGATTTCATCAAACAATATTAATCACTATTAAACTTATGATTATAATATACATTCTATGACTTGAATATAATTCAAGTGAACAGGATAATTACATACTGACTGCTTTTAATAACAATATATATATAATAATTTATATATTTATAATCGAAATGTTGAATGTTTTTGTCACATTAAATATAACTTCAATTTAATAAACCACTATTATATAATAACGTTTCCATAATTAATTTCGAGCCAAAACTATACAACTGCTGAGTAGTTTTTCCGAAATTATTCACAAGTTTCTCCTAGACAACGTTCTTTATAAGAACAAACACAGGTACTTGGTATACGAAATCTTGAATATGTTAATGTTCGGTTACTATTCAATGTTACTAATTTGATAATTGTATATTTTTGTACACAATAAGTTGTTTTACTCAATGGGCCAACATCGAAACATAATTTATTTGGATTCCTATTAGAAAAAAATCAATTAATTAATACGATATTCGAATATTTTGTTTCCGTTAAACTCACAGGCACACTTCAAATACAATAGTTTGTCGATTCTCTTTTGTATTAACAATATAGGCACGATTACCACTAATATCTTCTAAATATTTCGGTTCTTTTGTTATTGTCCTTACTTCACATAATCCAGTTGGACTATCGAAACCATTACGATTACCAATGACAATATCTTGATGTGGTTCAATGATTTTACCAAAAAATGATTTTAAACTATCATCTTTTTCGATTAAATTATCCATTATATCATCATTTGGATAATTATCGATTTCATCGCATATATTGAATTGGCAATTATTTAAATTATTTGTTGTTTCTTTACGTTTATAACGACCATTTGAAGTGGATTTCTAAAATAATCCAAACAATTTAAAACTAATTAATTAATTCAAAACAATTGGAAAAACTCACTGTATTTATAACGAAAATTGTTAAGACAATCAACAATGCAGCCTTAAACATTATTGCTAGATTATTGTTAAATAACTAAACAATAGTTCAATAATGCACCAGTTTTATAGTTTATATCGTTATAAGAAAAAAAAAATTATTTATTGTTATAAATCATAATACACGCCGTTTCATCTATACTGATTTTAGTTTTATTGAGCGAACACAACTGGACAAATTACTTAGCTATATTGAGAGCTAACAATAAAATACAGGACCGGCTCTAAATAAATAACAGTCAACACGCAAAACAATAAACAATTCTATTAATTATATTTATTAATAAATTCAATATACTCGGAAACGACTCTGTTTTGTCTAATTATCATTATCAATTTCAATGTAATTAAAATGTATTCATATACCAATCAGAAATCGTTATCATTTTATAAGTAATTACAAACCGAAATTTTAATCACTTATCATTTATTTATTATGAAATTGTATTTTGTTTTATGTAATGTTGGTTGCGTATAATAAATAATATAATTCAAATTTTTCTATGGATTTGATCAATTTTGTCAATTGTAGAGTTTTTTTTTTTTTCAATCTGACGTCGATTATCGTGAATACGATCCTGTAAGAATTTCTGTAAATATTCTGCCGTTAGGGTTAGAAGCCTTTTTCAAGGATAACTACTGGAAAAACATCCCACAAATAACATAAGTTGAATAATATTATTGATAATTTTTAATCGGTATGGAATCAAACATTTCGAAGCAATTTTTTTTCCATTCACTAGACCAGCCTTTAAGAGGCTATATGCATAGTCTCAGGTTATAATTATGATAAAAATGACATGCTGTTTTCGTGGATCCGATTATGTACTATTGGGCAGGCACAGTAAGACTCTTAGTATCAACGAATGGAATTCGTCTATAGAACTATACAATCTTAAAGTAGTTCTCTATTCGTGGATTTTTAGAGCAAGTAATAGAGCAGTTGAAGACTAGTTCCGAACTAGTTCCAAACTTGTTGTCATATTGGCGGATGCGCTTAGATCCGTTTGGAACACATTCAGAATTTGATCCACAAAATCACCTACAATAGTGCTGCACAACCTTCCAGAGGTTGTGCAGCATCTACTCTAGCGTTTGCAATTATCTGGATTGCCTGCTCCTTGAGCACGAGCCACTGGTTGTGTATTATTGAGATTTTTGAGGTATTACAGTTTTATTAATCAAAAAACCTTCGCCACTGATTTGTGGCCAATGTTAGAGAATGGCATTTTTAACTGATGTTAAATTTGAAATATCGAAGTATTTGTTAATACTTTTCAAAGGGAATTCAGCATTATTATTATTATAAGAAATTGAACTTAGAAATGGGTAAACAATATTCGTAAGATAGCAGGTAGAAGCTGGATGAGACAACGGATAAATAGACAAATGTGGAAGATCGAGGAGAAGGCTGAAAATGAGGAAGAAACATCAAAATCAATTGAATTAAACATAATTCTGAGAATAACTACACAGAAACGTCAGTATGTTGCTTGTTTCATCTTCCAAACTATTTCTGATCTGTGCCAAAAAAGAAGCCAGAAGCACAAAAGTCTCGTTCTGCTTCAAAGCTCTTATAGGTACAACCGTCATTAGGGAAATTGAAAGTAAAGACCTCTCAATCCACCCGTTTCAAATTGATTCATTCTGTTCGTCACTAATATTTCTATAGATTACCCAGATGCCGGTTGCGATCTTCTAGAAGTTTTCAAACCAGTCAAGATCAGTTCTAATTCGTCTCGAAATGATGATGTTATTGAATCCATCAATTCCAGATTAGCGAGAAGTTGCTCATCATTAGAATCATCAGCAGTTTTCAGATGATTGTAGTCGTTCTATACGGTATGTAAATTCATTCCTATGAGCTAATCTCTAAGGGAACGGATGTGTTTGGTATAGTAGGGTTGTTTTTTTTTTACCGAAGCTGACAAACGTTGAAACACAAAAGGGTGATTGATATTTTTTATAATTGAGACATATCTCCAAAAATTTCTCAATCGAAGAAAACTCAAATTTCAAATCATTGGGTTAAATATTATACAAATAGATACTTTTTATTGACATTTATGAATAATGGAGAAGTAAGTTGGAAATTTTGGGTTGTTTTATCAATGAATGTGTTAGGAAGGGAAAATCAATAAAATTGTTCAAATAAATGCTCCAAATTGTAAATGAAAGTAATGTTTGTATAGTTTGACAGTTTCTAAAAACTTTTTAATTATCAAACTTTGATAATT
>JAZBGX010003031.1:0-10733 GCA_037414775.1 Zonitis immaculata | reverse complement strand
TGTTATAATTTTAGATAATAGAATTTAAGCAAAAAATTCCTATTGCTCCCTATTGAATTTATATTGGCAGAATTCTGAACTAAAACTAATCTTAGCGAAATTAAAATTTATTGTTGAATTTGCATGGTTTTAAAACTTATGGTCCGTTAAATTGAATAATCTTCTCTAGCACAATGAAACTCATTCGAATTTTTACAAATTCATTAAAATTAAGAAGAAAGCTTGAAAAAACTTTAAAAAAAAAAATTGTAAATAAACTTAAATAATTCTGTATACCTAATAAAACAAACAAAAAGAGACGAATCGAAAAATGGTAAACATTTGCTTGAAAATTGGGGCAAGTGAATTCAACCGTTCGTGCACTTTTGGAAAACAAACAAACAAACTTTCTCCAATTTTTTTTTTGACTGTTAACAAAAAATTTAGGAAAACTAAAATTCTATATTTTATGATCAAATCAAGAAAGTATGAGAAATGAGAAAGAATCGATTATACGAGGAGTAATCCAAATGTAGCGATACTTGATATAAAACACAATATTTATTAGATAAAATTTAATTTATTTTACAACCCAATCTCTAACAAATCCATCTGGAGAAGTCCGTTCCGCAAATGATTCCCATCGCAACTTTGAATTTGTGTGCAACTGTATTGTCCTAATGAGCTTGCACCTCAGTTTACAGTTTCACTCAACTTTTTTCCCTGATAGCTTCCCGCAATATTCTTTACTGATCAGTTTAGTAGAAGCTTGTTATAGTGTTCTCCTTATCTAGATAATCCACCATAAATATTTCTTTGAAATTCCGAAAAACTGACGCGTTAAATTTCTGCGCGAAACTTGTTACCCTAAATTGTTTTGTTGCTAGTGAGGACGTTCGTTTGCAAGTCATCGATTACTGTCTAGGATCGGAATGATGGCTCCAAGTCTCGTCCATTGTCACTTGCTCTTGGAATGTCGACTCGATCTTTATTTTGTTCCACGGTTACCATATGCCAGTCAACCAACACCTTACTCATATGAAGATGAACTTACTCTGAAGACTGCAACATGAGATCCTTGTGACCTCAGCTAAATATGTTATGGTCAAACTTCGGCTAGCAAAAGCTAGCGTGGTCGTCTTTCGCGATGATCATCTTATGTGGAGATTGTGCTCAGCTCAAACTCCTTGCACCAACTTAAAAATTTACAATATGGAGCCGTAAAGTCCCGAAATGTTTCCACAAAGTCAGTTATATGTCTTTGATAGACAATATTCTGAGGTACAAATAGGGGATGACGGCGGTTTTTCTCCATTTTTGTGTTAACTCTTCGACTGTTCTTTTTGAGAGTTGAAAATATATATGATTGTTATTACTTTTGGATCGGCCCTCGTAACTTTAAATCAACTCACAGTCAGATTTATTGTCCTTTAGGGGAATTTTCAATAATTCCAAGAGAAACTCAAAGCTAGCAACATTACCAACATAAATTATCTGGAATTAATAAGAATCGCTCTTTTGTTGTTGTTGTTATATATTCAAAATAATAGACAATATTTTCACTTTAATTGTATAGTAAGATTGATATGACAGCCCCCCAAAAATTCCGCTTGTTCTGTAGGAAACTTTTATACTAAAATATATAGCGTTGTTGAGATTTACAAATGCAACAATGTGTATATAACTATATAGTGAAAGTTTATAATAATAAAGTTTTCATTAGCAACAATGGAAATTGTACGAATTACTGTCGTTTAAGTTTTGAGATCAAAATTAGAACATTCGAAATCTAGAAAGTTCCATTATCTCAAGCTTTACCAAAATATCTTCATTATTATATAGAATATTAGAAGTTTCGAACTACAAATATTACAATCAAAAATTACACATATAAATATTATATGGTAGTTTTTCTTAGGAAACTTTTTTAATTTTTGGCTATTCAATATTTCATTAACTTTCTTGTAAACTAGAATTCTTCATTATTTGCTTTGATAACAGTCTACAATAAATTCTATTTCAATTAGGAAACTTTCTATTTTTTCAAGTTGTAGTTTTCTTTTGAATAGCAAAAATTTGGAACGGAAATTAATGTTTGGCTGAATAAAACGGAAATCCAAGTAGATTATTCCTTTTTTTTTCTAAGACTGACTAGTTTTGTCGGATCATATACAATTTGTATTATGAAATCGATACTATCAAAACATTGATTTCAATAAACCAAATGGGAAAATCATTTCCCAACAATGAAATACAAAAAAGAAAAAAAATTGAATACAAGTCATAATAAACATTGCAATGTATGATTAATTCATTACACTCACATTCAATTGATTACTATTCGAATTTTCTAGCAAATAAAACAAATCATTCAAAAATCGAGTCGCCCGGCGCATCCACCAGTTTTCCATATTTCTTAATTTTGTTACTTCATCAAAAATTATTAGAAATTTTTGTTGATAGTCGAATTTTGTTTGATTAAATTCTCCTTACCATTTCCAAAAAGATTCTATTTACTCTGCCAAAGATTGTTCGATTTTTTAAAATTTAGTAGTAGTAAAAGGTGGATCAAAAGCTGTAATGTTATGATTGTGAATATAAAAGCTCAAAGCTCCTATATATAGTATGAATGTCGTTGTATATATAGTAGGTAGACCGGTTTTAATAGAACATAAAATCCCTTCGAAACATTCAATCTTGATATTGGACCTGCTTGTCTGTAATAACTCGTAAAATGTTCAGTGCATGTCAAGTTTTACAACCACATATTGTTGTACCCTCACCAATAAAATTAATCGGTTAAACAATTACGTATCGTATATTGGTAGATCGTTGGTTGGGAAATTTTAAATATTTCAGAAAACTCTAGTTGAAATTATTTGATCATAGAGAGTTGTTCAGAATATTAAATTGAATGAAAGGTAGTAGTATTCCATGGAATTGAGTAAATTTTTTTGTAATGATGAAAAATAATGACCAATAAAGCGAGTAAGGAAAATAATACGAAAACCATAAAACTGTAATAAAATTTTTATAAAAATAGACCGTCTATACTTTCAAACTTTATGTTGGAAGTCATTCACTGTTTTTAATGGATAAAAGCTCAGGTCACTAAAAAAATATGTTTTACTTATTTGTTTTTCAATGCTATCAATAAATTGTTGTTATTGCCTAATAAATCATCTTTATCACAATAGAACGATTTTAATCCATCAGTCGCAATTATTTATTCTCATTTTCAATACCGATCTTTATGTTGCTCGTTAACAATCACAAATTTCTCTCACTCAACATAAAATTTACAATATCAAAAAAATGAACAAAAAAACGTTTCACGTTATTCGATATGGGGTGATTAGCTTGTTATCAAAATTGAAATTTCAAACGACGTTTTTTTCGACCCTATTCAATTTTTTAAATAGCTAAAGTATAAAATTAGATTAACTCCAGAATTCATTTATGTTTTAATTGACGTCAGGTTCGTCTCTGCCTAGAATTATAATCCATATTATTTAAAAAGTTGAAATCTGTTAAATCTGCCGAATTTCAACGATGAATCGAATTATGAGTTACTACATAATAAGAGAAAATTTAAGTTTTAACTCCAATGTAACTTTGTTTAATAAAATTAAAAGATTTCTACTAGTTGTTAACTTATTCGTACTATTTGCACAATCATTTTTAACACTTGAAATAAGTTTAAATTCTAGAGATTCTAATGTTGGTTGTTAGTATTTCTAGAATCGTTGGAACGTATTTTATTATATTCCATTAGTAACAAGTTAACAAAAATGTATCGTTATTACAATGTTGTGAAAGAAAGCGAAAAGGCGAGCACAGAAATAAAGGAAAAATATATATATATAACATAGAAAATTGCTTTTCTGTCGACGTGACAATTAATGAATGTAATTAACTCCATTTCCGTGAGTAAATTCGTTAAGATAAGCGCCTTGGCGTTTGTTTTAATGAAATCCTCAATTTCACCCCAGCATATTAAAATATTTATTCATAATTTTTCTATATTTATATGTCAATCTAAGGTCTGTTGTTATCGACTTGAACTTTATTTAATAGTCGGGCAATTCAGTATCATCTTTTGTATCTCTCTAGTGAATTATTACCTTTGTTCAATACAACTGTCTCCAATCGTGAATTCTTTATACCGCACTGTTCCTGCTCTACAATTTCCATTGTGTCGTTTTTTATTGTGATCATCTTGATTTGACTGCCTTCAATATAGGGACATTTGTAATATGTCCGTTTAAATTCAACAGTAACAAGTTCAACTGTCGAAAGTCAATGGGCAAGTCAAGACACATCCATTTCTGGCGCAACGAATTCGTATCTTGTTACTTAAAAATAAAAATAAAATCGAAAAATAACTTCTTGGATTTATAAATCCCTCACACATTGATTGTACGGTTTAGTGATAATTCAAAGGATTGATTCAATTCAAAGAGTTAATAGTGGAATTAATAAATTTCGGTTGGTTTAATTTCGTTTCCCGTGTTTGAAATATTTAGATGGATTAATTTCTGAGATTCAGACAATTCCAGGTATTTTAATTTCTTTCTATCCAAGACCACAGAACAACTTCAAACAAATCTAAATTTTATCATTTGGCATCAATATACCCGATCCAAATCCACGTCTTTCTGCCTTATAATCAGATTGATAAAATCTTTGATAAAGTATTATCAATGGACATGTATCCTTAGTTAGGGAATAAAGAATTCCCTTGAACTTCGCCCCTATCGAGATAGCTAATCCTTTATATTCTATGTCTATTCTTTCCATCTTTTTACCATTTACCTTTTTTGTATATTCACATAGACATGTGCATTTGGGTGGGTTGGTGAATTTAATGTTATTTGATCACCTTGAAAAAGAAACCAACCTTTCCGAAATCGGATTTCCTTTCCAATGTTGACTCCGAATAATCGGATATACAGTCGAATATACGATACTCTTTGCAAAATAAAAAATAAATAAAAATAAAATAAGAGAACAGCTGAATTATTTTTCTCATCTAAACAGACTAAGAATTTATTATAATCAATGATTTATCGAATGGTAATATTTACAATTAGTAACGTGCATGTCTCTAATAATAAACTTGTAACTTATTCTGTTTGAATTATCGATACGTCAAAAATTTGGTGCATGCTTATTGTTAATTAAAATACCCAATCAATTATTGATAATCAACTAGATTCGAAAATATTCAATGATATAAGTTGATAAATTGATTAATAAAAACAAAATTAACCGTTACGATTTGATCCGATCAGATCTGATATGATTCCTGAGAAATAGAAAATCTACTACTTACTAACGATAAATTTTTTATAGATTAACAAATTCGATACGTATATAGGAAATTAAAAATTGTAAAACGTACAAAAAAATTTATTGAATTGTTCCGGTTGATAACGATAACAGATTGAGATTGGAAATGTAGATATTTGGAAACAAAAAAATAAAATAAAATAGAAATTGGTAAAACAATACAACCGATATTTATCGAAATCAGTATTCATGAATCAACAAACAAGTTTGGAAATAAACGACTGATGAATCTTGTTCCATTTTGATCAGAATCACAGTTTGATTAGTTTCGATGTTGATTCAAATTTTCTATGAAACACAAAAGCTTATGCTGCATGTATGTTGAAACACGTATAAAATTTAATTTAAATCAAATAAATATAAATATAAAATAAAGCAGAATGATAGGATACGTGATGATATAAATTCAGCTTGTATTCAAATTTATCGGAATAATAATTCTTATCATAAATTATTATTCTATTTGAAATAAATTGAATTTGTAGATTAGCTACAAATTTAACATGATTCGAATCTGATCAACGATCACGATCTAGATGATAATTAATATAATTATTGAAACTTGTCGATTGAAATTATTATCTAAATCTTAACTTGAACTTACTATTCTAGTTTCAATCGTGATAATAATGTTAAGCGGTCAATACATTAGAAATTCTATAGAAAAACATTGGAAAACCATATCTACATTCTACAATTCCAGTCTTGATCGTAATGGAGATACCTAACAATCATTATTATTATCATCTAGACTTGTACATCGTAAGGACGGATTTTTTAACGTTGTCATCTTGAAATACAGTCGTCCAAAAGAAACGAAACATTAATCCAAAAAAAAAAGAACAATTCTGATTACATAAACAGCAACAACAAATACCAATGAGCCTTATACTCTTAGGTGTAAAAATGGTGGAGGTTCTGAAAATCATACACTTACTGTAAGTTTTCTTTCAAAACCCGTTCTAAACTACAAAGCAAAACAATGATGGGTGAAGCTGTCTGTACAGACATAGAGGTTGCTAAGAAAACTGAGAATCTGATAGAAATAATAAAGACACATAAAAAAGTTTCAATATGGATGAAACAGGCTTATTATTGGAGAAACGCACTAAAGAAAAGTGCTTTTCACAAAAAGAATAATTGATTGAGCAATCTGAGCGATTTTACATCGCTAAGATGGGTGTGAGGTGGATTAGCTGATCTTGAAGCTCAAGATTCTGATCCTGAACGATTTGGGAAAGTTAGAAAAGCTGTAGATAATGATATTGCCCATATTTAGCTCTATTTCACTTTCATCTATCCTCTGAAACTGAAGCATCTTTTTATTTGTTGCAAAAGCGAGCTTTTCTGCTTTCCTCGACTTATATGAAGACCTTCGGCACCGACTGATCGCGCAATTAGAGGACTTATTGTAATTACATTTTGTTGGGATGGACCTATTTAATCTATTTATTCTGTACATATATTTTTATATATTTTCTCTCTTGTCTTTCAGTTATGATTTATGAATCTGAAAAATATTCATATGCGTTTGTTTCATTTTTATTTTAACTATAAACTCATAAATATTTCTATAAAATTTAATACAAGCATCATAAGAGTTGGGAAATCAATTGTGTTACAATGTTTTGTTAACATTCGTATTGATAGTAGCCATTGCAATTTGGTGAAAAAGAGGGTGATGAATTATTGCAAGGGTGAAACTTGCCAAACAGACATTTTTGTTAGGAATTTTGAAATATTATTGGTGTTTTTTTTTTGTATTGTTGTTGTTTAGAAGAGAATTAATATACATGATTGTTGGGAAACGATAGAATTTTTTTCTGTTGCACAAAAAATATTCGATTAATTTGGATTTCTTCTATATTAGTATAGCACCCTGTATAGTAGATATTCTCCAGTAAATTTACAGAATAAGCTGTTTGTTTATTTTATTATTACATTACTGTATTTTACAATTTACATTATTTATTTTACCTATACTGATAGAAATAACAACGTATATTTACAAGAGCTTAATTAAATTCTTACACTACTAAATATGGTAATTTTGGAGCTGTTTTTTTTCTTATTTCTATATAATTTGTTCGAATATACATAGAAGGTATAACAGATGAACCGATGCTTGTTGTATAATTTTATGAAAATGCTCAAATATTTAATAAAAAGTGACTATAATTGCACCACAATAACCCATTATTCTAGTTGTTCTTTCAACAAAAATAGGAGTTCCAGAAATTTAGAATGCATCAATAAATTAACTTTAATTCATTAAACTTGCTTGTATGGTGTTGTTTTCATTTTACAAGACTAATAGTGTCGTAATTCTTGTAAAAATGTTTCTCCAATAGAAATTTGTTGATGGTTTGGATTGGGTTGGGTTAACCAATACGGAAATATATGTATAGTTTTATTGTTAAAATAAATAACCGCACCTATTATTCTTATGTATTTTCGTTGAGAAGTTCATCGATCTTGCATTTGTACATTTAGAATTTTTGCAATATTTTTTACAAATTCACAAAACAGTTTTATTGATTCCAATAACTGTAAGCGAGTCATTTTTATGGGTGAATAATTCAGATCCATTCTATAGGTGGACTGGAATTTTCTCCAATAAATTTCATAAGATTCAAATAGCACGATATATTATGAATAATTTTAATTAATTTTTTTTTATAAATTTTCAATCTTGACAGATGTTGAGTATTAACTGAAAAAAGTAATTAGAAATTTTTTGTTCGATTTCCTCAATTTTGTAGGCTTTCTTCGTTCTATTTTTTCCATTATTCTACTTCCGACAATTTCAATTTCCTCTTTCTCGAAAATTCCTACAATTAATTTTGCTTGTGGTAGACTGAAATCAACAAAATTGCGATAATCCCAATATTTTGAGATTAATTAAATTTCCATCTACTACTTGGGAATTTTGTAAATTGAAAATGTGTTATATTGTAGATAATTTCATAGGTGAATGCATAAATTCAGTTTGAATTCCAGTAGAACCATTATATCTGAGGTGTTACATTGAGAAACGACAAGAATTTCCAATGAAAAATTTGTCAATAATTTGAATTCAAATCTAGTAATTCCATTATAATGCAATTATTAATTGATATTTCATTTACGTAGATTAACCATTGTTTCTCTTGTCTGAATTTTTCATTCTACACCACATTTGATAAATTCTCATCATTCTACATCCCCTATAAAGAGACATGTTGACCATTTCTTTTATTTAACAAATGATTTATAACGTACTCTGGAAAATTAAAGAATAAAGGAGTTTCTGTGAATTGTATAATCTGTTTTTCTGAATTAAATTCATTGTTCCTGTATGCTTTTACATTTTATCACTTTAGAAAGAAAAACCAAACGAATTTCCTCGATTTTTTTTTCTCGAGTTCAATTTCTCTAATTTCAAGTCTGACTTTACTATATAATAAAAGCGTTTTCTTTCTTATAATAGCTATAATCAATATAGTGTTTGTTGCAAATGAAATCCGTTTTTTTCTAGATATTTCAAGAACATTTTTATTGTGGTCAACTTACAAAGAAAAAACGGGTTTTATTTGTAAATACAGTTGCCAATAACGGCAATATGCCGCTAATATAATTCAAAAGTTTTCTTCATCTATTTTGATAATATTACGTCGTTCTATTATATACAAAATGTTTATATCTATTCAATTCCATATTCCATATAATTCTTATCAAAGGATGTTGTTTTGGTTTTAGTTGAATGCATTTATGGTACGCCCGATAGATAGTTTCATACATTTGTACAATATTTTGCAACTCATATAAAGCCGACTCTCTACAAGGTATTTATTTGAATGTCGGATATAATGATGAGACTTATCATATAAACTATTAAATAAATATCAACTAGGTTTATATTAATAATTAATAATTCTCTTGCGTAAAATTATCTATCCAATATCGACTATAGTTAGTCCTGTAATTACGCGATTAATTGGTCCCAAAGGTTTCCGCGTAAGTCTAGTAAAACACAATATTTAGCATTTTTGAAGGATAGATTAGATACGTTACTACTTTCCTCATCCAGTTGGGAGATAAGCTCATTTCAGATGTTATTCATAGTAGAGCTTGTAAATTTACTCTAGATATCACCAATAGTTTGAACTTCTTTGTAAATGTTGTACTTCTTCCAAAATTGCTATAACGATTCTCCTTGTTGTCCATTAACAGCTCTTATTGCTTGCTCTAATGTATTTCTTATATGTTATACCTTGATCGATTGGTTGAATAATAGGAAGAAATATTATTTTTATATTCCCATTATCACAAAGTGAATATCTCGGTGCATTGTCAACTAACACCTCAATCCTAAATGATAGATTATTTCTTCATCTCTTAAAGAAACTGTTGGAGAAATTTCTCCTGTCATCCATGCTCTTCGAGTAGATTTTCAATGACAGGTTATGATATTTTAGGAAAATTCTTGGGGTTTCCCTGTGATATATTAAAAATGGTTTGATTCTGCAATCTCCATCTGCATTTCTATCTAGTAAAGTTGTTACCCTAACTTTGTAAACTCTAGGCTTTGGCAGAAAATTCGCTTGTTTAGATAAGAATGACCCATTTGGCATTTTCCTCCAATATAGACCTAATTCAATCACATTGAAAAGTTGTTGTGTCTCTATTTTTCCTATTGCACTCTCGATAATTTTTTTTACAACGTCCATACTAGCATCGTGACAACGTGCCTATTTTTAATTTTTCGGGAATGTCAATCGAACAATGGAAACTTATTATTTATTTACAATGACTTACAATTTATTTTATTTAAATCTTAGAATAAATGGTTACTAGCAAAAGTTTTCGGGATTATAAGTTTTGCCTCTTGGGTATAAGTCAAGTTGTCCATTTGTGTACATATTTTCAACTGTTTTCTATATTATTATACAACGTATATAGTTTGGAGAAAATATAACATTCAGATCAAGGGAGTTATACTGAACCATCTAAATTCTTAAGAAAACTAACACCGATGGGAGCAATTTCATGTTACATTTGTGACATTTTGATATATTCCAATTTGTATTGTGCCAACCATTCTAGTTCAACTCGAATTTATATCGAAATATCGATAACGACAAAAAATACGAAGAAAAACTTTGGAAATTATCAATGCAGTATTGATAATTTTACAAGCGAATGCGTAGATTTAATTGAAATTGACAAAGACAATGAATACGAACAGAATAATAAATCATTAGTTTTTACTTATAATATCTAAGAATTAAAATTTTTCTTGCTTAAAATACCAGAAACTGGATCAATGCAAATTATGAATTATTAATTATCTAAATAACTTGTTGGGTTGACCTAGTGTTGCTTTTGGGAAATGAGAGAATGAAGGAAATCTTGGAAATCCA
>JAZBGX010003030.1:0-10734 GCA_037414775.1 Zonitis immaculata | reverse complement strand
AAAATAGTCTTGATTTATATAATCGTTGATTGAATGCAGCCCATAAATTAGAATATAACAGAAAAAAAAGAACGATCCATGATAATTGTCACTATGGATTCCGGACGAATGATTTACGGGCGTATTGCAGATGAATTCGTGCCAATTGCGGACAAACAGATTGTGTACAATGCGAAAAGTTGTTTGCTGTCATTTTATCAACGAGCCAATAATTCAACAGTTTTATTATTGAGTGAGATTATTGTTGAAGTTGAACATGAACAAACTTTACAATCGTAAAGAATAGTCATTGAAATATTCGATTTAGAAACAATGCATGCATTTGTAAACGACAAATTTTCTACTTGGCAAACAACGAATATTGCTGGAAAAACAACGAATTCTCCTAAATATTGCTCATTTCAATAAATTTAAAATTGATGACAATAAAATTTATTTACAGTAACAATATTTGTCTCGCTTACATTTAGAAAGCAACTCGAATTCTCAACCTAATAAATAATTGAAAATGTTGAATTATATTTGGCAAATATATGAGTTGAGCCATATATTTATAAATATTTTTCATCAAAACAACGAATATATTGTGTAGAATCAAGAATATAGAGAATTTTAAAGAGCTAATTTATTTGTACACTCAATTGAAAAGTTTCCCCAGACAATTTGCCTCAAACTCAGTTTGTTTTAATTTTTGTTTTCAGCCTAAATTGGTCTATTTTTTGAACTGTGAAGATGTTAATTGAACTTCAAATTGGTTGTGAATTGGGTAGAAGTAAAACAAAAAGACATCCACAACAAGGAAATGTCAAACAATAATCTTCCATTTTGATTTTGCTTTTTGTGAAATCTTTTCACAAGACTTTTTTAGTAAAATATAACAACGCTGAAGTTTAACTTGAATTTTCATTGATTTTATTTGAAAACACAAATAGAACTTGGTAAAGTGTAAAAGTGGATGAGGAGCTTTCATATTAATCTACTTTCTAACTTATCAACTATTCAGACTTGATGCATGATGAGAAAGTTACATAATCTTCCAACAATAAGTTGTATTTAACAATAAAAGGAATAGAATATAGTTTTAGTTTTAGCAAAATAGCCGTAAACTATAAAACAACGTCGGTTTAAAAAGACTATTCCATGAATAATCAAATAACGACTAGATGATCGAATTAGAAATTATACGATTTGAACCGAAAATCTTTCGGGAAATGCAACACTGAAAGAAATTCGCTTTCATGAGAATCAAAGTGAAATTCTCAAATCGTTGGTCAAAGAAATTGATTCAATGGAAATTCATATTTACAAAGTAAAATTTCAATTTTTTACTCGAACAAAATTGCCAAATATTAATTAAATTTCTAGATTAATTTATAATAATATCGATTGATATACATATACAGAAGCCCAAAACTAACATTCTCAAAGGGAAGATACAATCAAATATGAACAAATTCTATTATTTGATAATAATTCTCAAAAAAAAAATGTCATAATAAATAAAATCTATAAAATCACATATTATAGTTCGTTGCATGACTAAAGTAGAAAATAAATAAAAGACTGACTCTTTTATTATGGAATGATTTATAAACCGTAATTGCCACGCTAGGTCGGATATCAACCCCAATGTTGTACAATGCAATAATTATCTAAAACATGTGAGAAGATTTATTTTAAATGGCTTTGTTATAATGAAAATAAAACAACAACATCAACGACAACTCAATTATTTTGTCATACAGTGCAATTTTAGATTTATAATGAAAAGTGGTTTGTTATCAATTTTATAGGCGGATTCCATCTAAACTTCCATAGATTTTTGATCGTTCTCTATCTTCATTCGACTTGAAGTGGTTGTGTAAAATTCTTGTTTGTTTGTTGGGTTTTTTTTATTTTTTTAGATTTTTGTTACATTTCCATTTCCTTGTTATCGCTTGATTTGTATTCTGCTCGGTTCTTTTTTTGAGGCCAATTGTTAACTGAATCCACAAACACACACACACATACACAGTGGTCCATAAATTTGAGAGCTCTCTCCAACATTGCTGACCGCCAAAATAATAAGACTCCTTTCCATTTTCTTTATAACGATCTTAACCATTGAAAATTTATTAAAACGTACATAATGTAATCTTAAATTCAACAACAATAGGAAAAAACCAGAGGAAATTTAAATTTTGTAGTAGTAGTAATAATAATAATAATAATAATAATATGAAATTGGGGTGCATATTTATTATGAAATTATTGAAGCAATTTCCGTATTTTTTTATATATATATTTTTTTAATTAAACCAAAAATTGAAATTACTTATAACAATTGATTTGGGGACTTTCTCATTATTTGTTTTAATTATTTATGTATTGAGATAATTATAATACCGGAAAAATTCTATTTGATTAACGGACAATAGAGGATGTCCAAACATAAATCAATCTACATCCGTTGTTCTGTCGAGTAAACAAGACGAAATTAGAGAGACAAAGCCGCAAATTAGTCAAGTTCGCCTTAAATATATATATACAACAAAATTTTAGCAATTAATGTTTTGTGTTACACTAGTTATACGAATATGCGATTGGTATATATGGAGGAAAAATACCGGAAGCGAAATAATTTAATGTTTGGAGCGAAAAAATTTGTTTGCTTTTTTTTTAATTTGATAAAAATGTGTATAAATCTTTGTTCAGATATTATTGAAAAATTAATTAATTTTTTGAGCGTTTCTCTCTACTTCATGGCATTCTGAAAGAATATTAAAATTTCCAACAAGTCTCTATATTGAATTGAAACGATTATAGGAGCATTAAATTTTGTTTGTTGATTTAGATGTGTTTGCTCTATGATTTGGATACAAATGGTGGATGCGCCCGTCTGTAATTATAAGAGAATTCCGTAATTTTCGACTTAAGCAGGTTGAATTGATTTATTTTGTAAATCAGTAATCAATAGAATGATGTATTTTGAATAAAATAACGTAAAAATTAATGAATTGCAATTTTTGTTCTTGCAAATATGGTTTAATTTGAAGAAAACGATAGAGCAATAGAAAATATTATCACGTATTGGAATGAATACAAGAATTGAATGAGATCTGAGTCATATAATTCAATTACGAAAATAATTTCGAGATTATTAACGCATTATTTTAATAGAAAGTGATGACCAAACGGTGTGATAATGGGTTGTTGTGGTATCACTGAAAATGCTCAACACATTATTAGGTGCAGTAAGAGAATCAGAAAATTGACAATAAATAATTTTCTAAATTGGAAGCAAACTTTACAATATGTCTCCAAATTCTTACTCTCCAATGTCTCAATAAAAAATTGAAAAGATCTGCAGACGAACAATTTTGAAAGTCATGTATAATAAAATTTAGAAAAAGACCTAACTTGATCGAATAAAATTTTGATGAGCCCAAATTCTACAGATCCAAGTTTACTTATAGATGACCTATTTATCGAATATCAACAAAAATTATTGATAGTCCAAAAAATAATCAAATGAGGATAGGAAACCATCGCCCAACTATAGAGAATAATAATATTCAATTAAAACTAATCGAACTGGAATTGATTTATACATCACTTAATCATGACCACAAAATGGGGGAATTATAACGGTATATAGCGACCTGATATTGATTATCCAAAAACTACCAAATTAAAAAAAAAAAACAACCAAAAACTGGGTCGATTATTAAATTAACATTTTTTTCCGGATAATTGTCACCCTTATTTTCATCATCAAACAGATTTTCTCAATGTTTGTTTTAAGATTTTTTTAGACTTTAGAATTTTACAAATTCAATAGAATTCGTCTTTTCTATTATTAGACTACTTTATCGAGTATAACGAAAAAATTCACTACATCCGGTCAATAATAAATTGCAATAGAAAACACAATGAACAATTAAAACTAATAATTATAATAAAACACGACAGAGAATTTTTACAGTACAACTTTATCTATTTTATTGTTAATAAATGGATATAAATTGTTATTCAAATTTTCATGACTGGAACTTGAATGATAACGATGGAAGTGTAGAAAAAAGTTTATACACCCTTTGAAAGTTTCAAGTTATCACATTTCTTCCTTTTTTTATAAAATTCCACTTGAGACTTATATATAGTGAGCTTGATACGAGGAATTTCAGAGCTTTTTAATGAACCTACTAAAAAAAGAATCTATGATAATCAAATCCTAACCAATCTCTATGAAAGTATCACTCTTAAATTCCCATAAAATCGCCTACTGATTAAAGCAAATGAGTTTTTTTTATTGCATTGTTTGAAATAATCAACACTCAATTGCGAATTGGTCTTATTTTCAATGAAAATAAATCAAACAAAGCCTAACAGTATTTGTTGATTTTATTATAATAGTTGGGAATTTTGTATATATACTAACAAGTGTTCAAATATTATTATTATATAATTATCGCTATATTGAAAATTGCTATTGATAATAATTAGAGAATTGCAAAAGTTTCAACAAATTAATAATAACAATTGAATTGATAATATTTAATCTGGGAATCAGTTTTTTATTTTTATTTTCTCGAATAAAAAAATCGATATTGATTGATAATAATCGAAATAAATAACAAATTCGGGGAAAATCTGAAAATTTCTATTTCAATCTTGATAAACTGTCGTAAATCGTTCAACTTAACTTCCATTTAAATATTAGATAGAGTACTTACAGTACTTTACCAAAATATCGATTGAACTTCGATAATTAGAGAAAAAAAACAATTGTGAATGGATTTTTTTATTCATTTGTCTGTATTTTTTTATTTTTTTTGGAATATTTTAATTTGATAAAAATTGATAATTGAAGCCTGAGTACTCTCGATAATACTGCATCGAGATAAAGCACTCAATACATGAGTAAAATGATCTAAATTATTTATTAAATCAGTCAATGTCGAAACAAGCAACAATTCAACTGTGTATTGATGATTTAATTTTTGATATAGAACAAAAAAATAATAATAATGGAAATTTTTCTAGTCTTAATAACAATTGTAATTGTTTGGTCAACGCATTCGATTTATAAAATTTATAAGCAACGTAAACGTATTTATGACGCTATTGAACCAATTGGTGGTCAGCAATGGTATCCGATTATCGGTACAGCGTTAGATCTTATCAAAGTCAAACGTGAAGGTGATTTTTATTAAATTCCTTAATAACGATTAAAATTCCAATTTGGAAATTTTAGATTTTTTCGAAGCTTATATTAAACGTAATAAAACTTATGGTCCATTTTTCCGTGGCTGGATTGGTTTCTTACCAACTGTGCATCTAATGAAACCCGAACATATTGAAGTAAATCCACATTTTTCCCTCAAACAATAATAATTTTTTTATTATTCCCTATTTTCTAGCCGATTTTATCGAGTTCTGTGAATTTAACGAAAGCCGAAAATTATCGTTTCGCTAAACCATGGCTAGGTAATGGTCTCATCACAGGTTCCGGTAATTATTGCGATCGACTCTGAAAAATAATCAAATAGTCGTTCTGGTTTGTTTTTCAAGGTAATAAATGGCGCCACCATAGGAAATTGATAACACCGACTTTTCATTTTAAAATTCTCGATTGTATGAACGAGATATTCGTTGAAAAAAGTCAAATATTAGTTGATATAATTGAGGAACATGGCAATTCTTTCGTTGATATCTTCCCATTATTGACATTATGCGCTTTGGATATAATTTGCGGTAAGTTTCGATAATTAAAAATTTATCATCCAATATTATTATTTATTAATGGATATTGGGAAAATTTGCTAAAGTTCCCAACCATATAAGTAATATTTGATGTTTTATTAGAGTCAATAGAGCTGAATAAAAGATAACAGTTGGATGGGTGAAGAAAAAAAATGTAACCGTGACACCCCAAAATCGACTTAATATTTAATGATAAATCGCGAAAAATTCACCATTTTGTACTCTTATTTTTCGCTTATATCTTGTTTCTAATTCAGAAATCTCATATTAACTTAATAATAATGGTCTTGATACAATTAATATAGAAATTTCTCAAGCTTGAAAATAATAATAGAGACATGATTTCCATCATCCTATTTCAATAAACATAAAAGCTGCAACTTGAAAATTATTCATTCGTATAATGTCTAAAGAAATTTCCGTCAGTTTCCAAGACCTAACTGAAATAAAGTTAGATATTGTCAAAAGAGAATTGTTAAAAATGTTAAGTTGTTAGTCAAATTTAATGAACATTGAAAACATAACTTAATATCTTTATTTGCTGGAATTAAACATGTAGTAACATGTGAATTATACAGTGGGTAGCCATATTATTAGTCTCACGGCCGGGAAGCGCAGGACGTACTTTCAACGTACGTATTACGTACATTTCAAAAATCTTGTAGAGACGTACGTATTCCGTACGTTGTCTCTGTTGATATAAGTGCTGGCGATAGATGGAATTATCCGCGATCTTGCTCACACTTATATAACACTATAGTAAAACGGACGTTTTCGAAGGTTCGTCCATGGCACGTACGTGAGAGTACGGCCTGTGCGTCACCCCGTCTGTCAGATCTTTGCATTCTCCAGTTCAGCTGTATTTCTCAGACAAATAATCGTTTGTACCATTGTATATGTCTTATGTATTGCTTTATTTGTCTCTGTATTCCCTTGAGATAATGAAAACAACAAAAATAAAGGCATAAATATTAATTATTTTGCAAAAAATTATAATTGAATAAATTCAATAATTGTCCTTAATAATTTGGCCACACACTGTACAGCATTTGTTGAACAAACATTCAACATTGAAGATTTCTTATTTATTAACAATAAAATTCCGCGCAATTCTCTATAAAATTTCTATCCTTTTCTCAATCTGAAATTATAAAAACTATCAATCATTTAAGAGTTTTTGAAATTAAACGCCCGGCGCATCCACCATTTTACTCATTTGCTCAATTCTATCAACAAAACTTATTATACTATAAAATAACGAAAATTGCAACAATGTTCCGGTATAAACGATATTTTGATAACGGTAATATATGTATTTTATTTTTTTTTTTGAAAAAATTGAGTTATCTGGAACTTGTTTTGTAAAATCTTATCCGAATTAGCCCAAATTTCACATAATTCTCGGTGCATTGCAATAAATGCATTCCGTTGAAATAAAATTCAGAACTACTAAGTACTGATTAATGAAAATCGTTGGAAATAAAGTTGAACGTTCTGTAAAAATAATAAATACGAGAAAATTGCTGAATTTGGATTTTGATGGAATATTATTAAAATTTCTAATTTTACGAGAATCTACAAGTTAATCAATCCATCAATCTGATTGACTGAATCGTCCTTGATTTTTGCTCGAATAAATTTTCAAACGAAAATTCAGTATTGTGTTAAAACTTCAAAACATATCTCGATAAAACTTACAAGATTCTAAAGGAGGAAGAGAGCAAAAAGTTCGTACGTGCTTCAAATTCCATACAGTCTATATAAATACAGAACGAAAACATTTGGCAATTGAATTGTTCATTTCGGTTTTTCAAATGAACACAAACACAATAATAAAGCGAAATTTTGTTCGATTTAAGCGCAGAAATTGCAGTAATTCTTATAATTCATCCGCAATTTTTTTCCTGTGTGTGTCGTTTCAATATTTTATACAAAAAAAAAAAAATTCCTTCCAACACGTTTCGAATTTTTTTCGTATAATTCTATTACAATTGAATCAAGAGTAGAATAAAATTCGATATTATTTCTCGAATATTACAGAAACCGCAATGGGAGTTGAAATTAATGCAATGAAAAATTCAAATTCGGAATATGTTAATGCAGTTTATGGGTAAGTAAATAACAAATTTTACTTTTAATTAGATGGAAAGAAAAAAAAGGAAACATTTATAGTATCACTGATGTTATATCTCATCGAATATTCCATCCTTATCTACACTCCGATATTATTTTCCGTTTATCAAAACAAGGACGCAAACAGAAAAAATATTTATCAATCTTGCACGGTTTTACTAGACAGGTAAATTTATTTACAAATTAATTATAATTAGTTGTTAGTAATACAAGGATTTAGTCGTGTTGACATAATAATATCTACAACAATGACATATAGTATAGTGGTGTTAATATATCAATCAATGCAATTAATTTGTAATTCAATTGATTCCCCAGGTGATCCAGCAACGTAAACAGAAACTGCAAAATGGTCAAGTCAATCAAATTGAATTGAGTAATGACGATATTCTACTTGGTAAAAAAAAACGTTTAGCTTTCCTTGATTTATTATTAGAAGCTAATAGTAAAGATCAAGCTGGACTTAGTGATGAGGATATACGTGAAGAAGTCGATACGTTCATGTTTGCAGTAAGATTTCTATTATTTCATTCAAAATTAGAATAGAATAAGAGAGCGATTCAATTGAAAGTTCGTAAAGCTGGGAATCCTCTCAATCCATAATTAATGAACAAAGTTGAGTACGATTGTAAATTTATACATGTTCAGTAGCTTCAGATGCTATTGTTATCGGTTTTATTGTTGGGAAGTTCAACGTTGAAACCATGTCCAATTTTAATACGAATTGCCCCCAAAATTATTAGATTATATAGAAAATTTCAGTATCTACCATTTACTATACAGGCTTGAAACGTTATTAATGTGCTTGAGAAAAAGAATCCGTACATATCTCCGATTCTAAATTGTATATTTAGAAGTGGTGGATGCACCACCGGATGAATATAATTGGAAATAGTTATAAATTCAGACAAAAGAATATTACGGAACTAGCTTCCAACATTTTTTCTAAATGATAAAACAACGTAGATATTATTGCTATTCAATCATTTTCGATATTGGGAATCATCATTTTCGTTGAAGATTATCGAAAAAGGAAATTAAATATAAAAACGTTTATTTAAAGAAATGGTGGATGCGCCGGGAGTCGATTTAATATTTCATGTTATGTTCTCTTTGTTCATTGCGATAATGACTTAGAGAGAAATTACAAGAGACTTATATTTAACGATCTCGTCCAATTTACTCCGAATTTCAACTTTTTAACCAAAAAATGGTTGAATCAAATGGAAGTGGATTCCACTTAAGAAAGATTAATTACGTTTTTATTCTATTTCGCTGTTTCGTTGCTCGATTAGTTCTGGAAATTAGACTTGTTAGCCTAACGCAACAAATTGAATTTAACTTTTTTTCGACAAAAATTCAGTCCATCGGAACGTTATTTTTCTTTTAAAAAATTTAACTTTCATCGATTTTAAACAAAAGTCACTCTCTTGTGATTTTTTTCTTTGTTTTTGTTGAAATACAATCTGGATCAACTGAATTATGAATCAATATTTTTGTTGTGACAGAGATGAAATTTGGTTAGTAGGTATATTTTAAATTTGTTTAGAATAACGAAATGTTTGATAAGAAAAATACAAAACAATGGATATAGATGGAGTATAAACAAGAAAGTCGCAACAGTTTTAGTGTAAAATTAATCGACCCGGTTTGTTTGTTGGAGAGAAAAATTCTAATTTGCAACAAAACTTTTGCAAATAGTGGATGTGGCACCATATTGGGAATTTATATTCCCATCAATATTATTCGATTTTCTGTTTTTATTCATTCAGGAGAAGTAAGAATGATTGAATTTTGAATAGAATAAATATGAAACATTTGCTATACTTATTGACTTTGTTTGTCGTTTTTAATAATAAATACTTCCAGATAGGTAGAGTAGAATTCTCATATTTCTTCCAATATATGTATATATATATATAAATATTTGTTTATATTCGTTGATTGAGAAAACAATTGTTAATAAACAAACAATGTTACCAAACAACGTTATTCTATTTTATATAACCGCCAAGGATTATTATTTTTGTTACGTGGAAAAGTTGAAAAATATGTACATAGTTGTTTTTTTCTTGTTCTACGACAACAACAAAAATTGTAAATAATACAATTTCAAATTTGAATATGTATGTATAAGAGAATTTACCATTATAACTGACTTTAGTAATTAATGTGTCCAACAAATGGTGAATGCACCAAGCGAGACTGTTGTACTTCCGTCTATATATTTAATTACTTACCGTTGATATTATTTCCATTTCAATAATGGAAAAATTAAATAATCTATGGAAATAAACACTATTCAAATATTGTAATAACAAAATATAGAATTTTTCATATTCTAATCAATATTTTTGTTTTTGCTTCTTAATTACACAAACAATTATTATTTTATTGTTGTTTGTGTAACGAACAAAAATAAAAATAAAACGTATGTACTTTTTTCCAAATAGTACAATAAAAATATGAACAAAAAACTAAATAAAACATAAATTCAGCAAAAATTCTCCGGAATTTTGCATTGAAACTAAATTGAATATAATGAATTCTTTGTTGAAAAATACTAGATGAGTCTGATGAGATTTTCAATTGGGTCGGTGCATAAGTTCTTGTACACTTTAGTTTCGATAATAATTTCTCATGTTAGAAATCAATTGAGCACTACAAAAATCTGGCGTTCTATAGAATTTTCCAGAAGCGTCAAGCTAGGGATATATAAGCGGCGTATGCACTCCAAATTATTTAGTTTCCGTTTCAAATGGAACCGTTTCAACTAAGAACAATTATGATTTACGAATCTAAATTAGGAACGAGTGCAAGAGAAACAGCTGACAAAATCAAAATTGCATTTGGACC
>JAZBGX010003027.1:0-10748 GCA_037414775.1 Zonitis immaculata | reverse complement strand
GAACAACAAGTTTTTGCTGTTGTCCCTTTCCCGCACAGTTGGCCTCCTCTACTATGACGCTCCTTGTGGCAATTTTAGTAACTAAATTCTTACAAAGGAAAGAGACAACAACAACAAGTTTTTGCTGTTGTCTCTTTCCCGCACAGTTGGCCTCCTCTACTATGACGCTATTTGTGGCAATTTTAGTAACTAAATTCTTACAACGTAAGAGTTCACCCCTACTACTACTAGTGTCAAGACCTGTCTATAAAACCGTGGTCACTGCCATATAAAACTTTGTGGACAAACGCCACCTTCCATTGCAAACTGAGACTAAATCAGCAACGTGGGTAATTTGAATACCGCTATTTATTATTTTTTTCTCAAAGTTACTGCGCAATATTTCGGTTTTTAATACATTTGTTGTTTCAACATAGTATTGCATAATATAAGATATTATACTTAATCAATGTACTTAAAAAAACTAAATAACAAATGCTATTTCATTTATGATCGCAGTTGACTTATTACCTTACAATACCGTAGAAAAATGTGGATTTGTTAATTTAATGAAAACCATTGTCCCAACATATAGAATTCCCTCAAAAACCACATTTTCTGAAAAATATATACCTACTTTTTATTTAAAAATTTGCGAGAATTTAAAAGATGATTTGACCGATGTAATGTACTTAGCATTGACTTGTGATGCATGGACAAGTGGAGCAAATGAATCATATATTGCTGTAACCGTGCACTATATTACAAATAATTGGGGGTTGAAAAGAGGTTGCCTGGCCTGTAGACAGTTAATAGTTGATGAAACTGGTAACAATATCGCAGAAGTTGTTAATAAAATTCTTTGCGAATTGGAAATTGATGACAAAATTGTTGCATGTACTATTGACTGTGGTGTCAATATTATATCTGCCATGAGAGCACGTCAAATAACCAATATTGCTTGCTTTGATCATACTCTTGATACAGCAATAGCAAAAACACTAGAGATAAATGAAGTAAAAGATATTATGCAAAAAATTAAAAGAATCAACAATATATTTGCTCATAGAGCCAAATTAAACCGAGAACTCGCTGCCCAACAACAAATATTAGGTCTTCCAACCAAAAAATTTCCGTCCGTCCAACAGTATTTAGTGATAATTTCTCTTTTTAATAAAGACCAAAAAAGAAAACATTTGATCCTCGACCAAATGAAATTGATATTTTACAAACATATGTTAATTTTATTCAGCCATTGTCGATAACGTCAGATCCTATGGCATCAGAAAATGGTGTTACTGCATCTGCAATATGCCCACTCATAAAACTAATAATTTTGGATTGCTCAGAAAATGATTCAGAAGTTTTCACACAAAGTTCAGAGACTTCATTTCATAATGATCTAAAACATCAATTTTCTAATATTGTTAGGAATGTATTTTTTAAACGTTATCAAAATCCCGATGATAAGAGGGTTGTAAATAGTAAGACGTTTTTGGAAAAATGTTTATTTTATGACCCATGATTCAAAGATGAGGCTGATATTACAGATATCATTGATTTAATAAAATCAGAAATACTAGAAAACTACAATTGTAATAGCATTGATACCGAATATTCAAAAACGAAAAATGGTTTGGCATCAATTTTAAAACGGACATCAATATCTAAATTCAGCACTACCAGTCCTATGAGTAAGGAATCTGGCATGGAAAATGAATTTGCAGCATATTATGAAGAAACAACAGCAGAAATAGAAATGAATCCGTTAACTTTGTGGAAACGAAATTTTCATAGATTTCCTAACATATCGAAATTAGCAAGAAAATATCTGTGTGCACAAGCAACTAGCGTACTCACTGAAAGAGTTTTCAGTAAGGGTGGACTCATTGTAGAAGATCACCGGAGGGCTCTTACGGGAGAACATGTTGAACAGTTAGTGGTCACTGCGATGAATAAACACTTTCTTAAATTTTTTTTTTTTTATTAGTAATGTTAATGCTTATTAAAATACATTAAAATACTTACTAAACTTATAATTAAAAATATATTAGAATCACTAAAAACTAATTATATTTTGTCCTTTGTAATTTTCCTTTAAAATTTAGGCAATTTCATAGTCCATTGCTTGTCAGTGATTTAATTGTCAATTTAACAAAATCAAATCGATTCTCGATCTGATAAAATCATATCGGTTTTTGATTTAGAATTTTTATTTTAAATAGACGAATCGATTTGTACCCTATTGCCACAGTCTGGAACGGCACATTCTTTTCTATATATATATACATATATTTTTTTTTTTAATCAACAATCAGAATACCTACATTCTATAAGCTAATGTGTGAATTAAGAACACTGGTTTTGTGCACTTTTAGACGTGATGGGTTCTTCTCCTCGAGAAGACTTCTTCAAGTATCTTTTAGGTCTGTTGGCCATGTTGGTTTGAGTCTTCGTTCAACAATAGGCTGTATTAGTGGTTGAAGTAGTTCGTTGTGGTGAGTTTCCAATTTCGTGTGGTGTTTGGTGCTTTGATTTTAGATGACTTCTTTTACAAATGCGACTATTAAGTCTTCGTGTAGAGTTTGATTGGAGACGTACCACGGTGCGTCTGTTATCATACGAAGTATTTTGAATTGGCTTTTTTTGGATAATAGCGATGTTGGATTTGCTTGGCACACCCTCAGAGTTCAATACCATATGTTTAGATTGGTTTAATTATTACTTTGTGAATGAGAAGTTTGTTCTCTAGAACTAACTTGGATTTACGGTTGATAAGCCAGTATAATTCTCTGACTTTATGATCTATTTGTTCTCGTTTTTTGATTATATGTTCTTTCCAGTTCAAACCTTTATCTAGATACACCGCTAGATATTTGGCACTCGTGCACTGTGGTATTTGTGTATTGCCCAGATACAATGGTGGACAATGGTCTTTCTCTTTAGTGAATGTTTCATGTGCAGATTTTGTTGCATTAATTTTAATTCTCCATTTTAGTAACCATATTTGTGTTTCGTCGAGTTGTTGTTGAAGCGTTGCAGATGCTGCTACTGGATCTACATTGCTTGTAAGAATTGCGATGTCGTCAGCAAATATCCCTGTAGTTGTTGCTCTATTCGTTGGTAGGTCTGAAGTGCATAATATATATAGAAGTGATCCCAGGACACTCCCTTGGGGAACATCAGCTTTAATTGGAAAATTAGTAGATGTGTGTTCATTGATTCTGGCTTAAAATTCTCTGTCACTTAGATACGATTTAAATAGTTTGAGGTACTTTGTCGGAAGATATTTCTTGATTTTGTACAGCAAACCTCTATACCACACTTTATCAAAAGCCTGGCTTACATCTAAAAATACAGATGTTCAATACTTTCTTTCTTCAAGGGCTTGATTAATGGAGTGGCTGATTCGATGAATTTGTTGGACCGTAGAATGCCCTTCTCTGAGACCAAATTGATGTGACGGTGTATATTTAGAGTTGTTAGATTCCGAGTTTATTCTTCTGATTATAAGTCTTTCAAGGATTTTGGAAATGGATGGTAGCAGACTGATGGGACGATATGATGATTTTTTCCAGGTTTCGGGATTAGTATAATTTCGGCTGTTTTTAGTATTTTTGACCAGTAATTCAGCCTCAAGATTGCATTACAGATGAATGTTAATAGTTTAACTCCTCTTTCTGGTAGTTCTTTTATCATCTTTGGGGTTATTTTATCCATACCAGGTGCTTTTCGGGGATTTAAGAGACTAATTTCCCTCTGGACTTCTTGAATGGTGAGTTTTTTAATAGCGGGAGAATTGGTATAGGTGTTAGTCAATTCTTTTTCAATTTCTTCGTCTGGTGTGTCGCTGTGTGGAGTAAATACTTTGGTCAAATAGTTTGCAAACAATTCAGCTTTTCCATCATCAGTTCTAACCCATTGAAGATCAGGTTCTAGATCGTTGCGGATGGGTGATGTTTGAGTTCTTGATTTTTTAGAGTTTTTAATTGGTTTCCAGATTGAATTGTCGTAACGGTTTAGATGTGTGAGATAATCTGTGAGGGATGCTTCTCTCATTTCTTTAAGCGTAGCTTTCAATAAATTAGTTATTCTATTTAATGTTGTTTTGTCTGCTGGACTATGTGTTTGATGCCACTTAGATCTGGCTCTTCTTTTTGCAGCTATGATCTTCTTAATCTCGATTGGTACATTTATAGTTTTATTCTTATCTTTTGGTGTTGGTGTGGCAAATTGAGCTGAGTCTTTTATTATATTGTTGAGCGCTATCAACGCTTCATCTATATCGTTAGGAGTTCTCAGGCTTACATGCAGGTTAATTTTTTCTTCAATTTTGTTGTGAAATTTATTCCAGTCCGTTTACTTGTTACATAGTCTGGGAGTTAGTGTTTTGTGAATAACAAGACAACTAATTGTTGCTAATATAGGCGAGTGGTCGGAAGTCAGATCATAAGATGGCTTAACTTCCATTTAGTTTGGTGAGATGCCATTGGTGATAAACAGATCTAAGAGGTCGGGAGTTTTGTTCGGGTCCGTCGGCCAGTATGTGGGTGCGCCGGTTGAGAGGAAAGAGTAATTTTTATCTTGAACGGTGCTCAATAGCTCCCTGCCTTTAGTAGAAGTCAAACGTAAGCCAAATACTATGTGCTTGCAGTTAAAGTCTCCTTCTGCAATAAATTTATTCCCAAGTTTTTCAAAGAAAGCGTTGAAGGCTTCGCTCTCATACGTTTTTTTATAGATGTTGCTTGTAGAAGGTTGAGAGAGTATTTAGGTAGTTCTATGTGGCTGATGGTGTTTTTTATTATGATGGCAGTACCAGTATGAGCCTGGTTGTCAAGATGGTTTGTATGATACGTAGTGTAGTGTGGGATGTTGAAGTAGGATTTTTCTGTGAAGTGTGTTTCGCTTACTAGAAGCACTACTGCATTAAGTTGAGAAAAATTTTTAACTTCGTTTCTATGACAGGAAAGCCCATTGGCATTCCTTTCTGCTATTTTAATAAAGTTATTGAATTTTGTTGATAAGAGTGGTGAGCATGTTTAAGACCATGATATTCTGCTGGATTAATTGTTGGAACATGACTTTAAATTTATTCATAAGATTACTAATGTTTGATGGATGTTCTAAATTTGTTAAATTATTGACGATGGCTTGAGCATAGCTTTGAGATAGTGGTTGTTGGTGCTGGTATTGTATGTGATATCGGATTGATGGTTCTGAATTTATTTGAGTATTGGTATTTTACTGGATGTTTAATCTGTTGTTGACATTACTCTTTTCCAGTAGGCTGTGATGAAATTCGCAGCCCCTATAGTTGGCAGGATGAGATTCATTACATAGAGCACATTTGGCAGGGGAATGCCCGTATTGCTGGCATCTCATGGACTGTATGATTCCTTTGATCTTTCTGGGAGGTTCAATTTGTACAGCTTTGTTTCCAAGGTAGTTTATTTTGTATATATCTTTTACATTCTCTGACGGCTCTAAATCTACAAGAAAAAGATTTAGAGGCTCTTTTGTCAATCTTTGCCGACCATTTATAATTTTTCTGTCTTGGTGCCCTTTGCTCACCAGTTCTCTTTTAATTTCTGCTATGTCTGTTGTATGGTGTAGGTGCTTGATAACAATTCTATACGCTCGTTCATCTTTGGGCTGGTAGGTGTGATGTATAATTTTGCTTTCACGCATGTATTTTATTAGTTTTCTATAGTTTTCTGGTGTACTGCAGTTAATTTTCATCATATTGTTGGTTAAGCATTTTGTAGTATATAGTTAATTTTCTATTACGCCGCTGATCTCTTTTATCATTGCTTCATAACTTATTACTCCATAAACAAATATTGGGGGAGGGTTTGGTTTTTATGTTCACTGTGATTATTTTATTGTTTGCATTACTTTCTGTTGGTTCATTTGGTTCAGCTGAAGTATCAAATTTGTTATCTAATGTTACAGTTTGGGAATTAGTGACGTTTATTTTTCTTCGTTTTTGAGTTTTTGTTTTAACAATCTGCCAGGGGTGGCCCCATGGAATTCCGCTTATTTCGGACTCGGGAAATTTATCATCACTGGTGGATTACATTCTATGGTAGTATTGATTCTTGTTTGTAGGATGTTGAGTTTGTGTGAGTTGATGAGCTGCAAAGTGAGATTGTGTCGTGTAGAAATCTTTTTGTGATATTGTTTGAGATGGATAGATCATTTGATTATTGAATCTTGGGGTATTCTGTGCTGAGTTGTTGATTGATACAGCCTGTATAGATGGATTTATTAGGTTACCTTGCAAGTTATTGCCCGGAAACCACTGCATCGTGTTTGTTGGAAGATTAGGTCATGTGCTCATTAATACACCTGTATGTTGCTGGTCATGGGATATGTCTGATTAATTTTGCTGGTTCCTGGACCGTTGAATGCCGGTGTTGAATTCTTTTTTTTTGTTTTTTTTTTTGGTTTCTGTTTTATTTTTGTTCGTTTGTTTTTAATTGTTTATTTCCAAGGAAGAAATGTTAACACTGTATCGTAGTACTTATCGGTTTTGGCGCGTGATAACGGAACAAGATTTTTTATTTTATTTTTTATTTATTTACCTTACCCATTCTAAATAATTACTACCAAACAGCTTTCAAATGTTCAGTACACACACAACTATATAACAATTCAAATTAATAATTTAAAAAAACGTAAAACAGATTTGTATTTAGAATGTTTTGACAATGAGAAACCAACGATTCAGCAATGAGCTGTATACTTAGAGTGCTAGCCTCCTATCTCGCCCGTGTTGAGAGATTGGGACCACCATGGGGAATATTACCAAATCTACTTTCTCTATCTGACACATGCGCCTGTATCCTATTATTTCACTCATTTGACAATTTGGTTTAAACCGAAATGTCAACAGTCTGGAAATTGCTCCATTGCATTGTGGGAGGAAGGTACGGTTCATTTACAATAGATGGTACGAATAATTGTATCAGTTGATGAAAAATATATGGTTGCATAACAATCAAAGGAATATACAGCTCATTGTTTCGAATTTTTATTAAATCAAATTATAATTAAATGAAAATAAAAGCAAAAAATGCTCAAGTTGCAAATACCAAAATAAAATAGACCATTTTTGCAGTGAAAACAGCTTGATACAATATTAGCTAAATCTGTAAATGAGTTTATTTCAGTAACAGGCGAATATTTGCAAAAAAAAAATAACTGGTCACTGGTCAGTATATTTCTATGCTGTTTCAAATGGGTGTTTGTTTGTTTATCAATAGAAATAAATGATATTAAAATAATAAATAGTAATAAAAATAGAAAGAAATACATAATAAAAAATAAACGTTTATTCCTTAATATGCAACCATTAATATTCGCTTTTGCCCTGGAAGCAAACCAGCCTTTATCGATCTACCATTTTGTTTTGGTTTAGGTCTATGATATTCACCCATGCTGTCTCCAAGGCCATAGCTTCTTTACTGATCTAAAGCCCGAGACAGAATGCAACGGTGTTCAACAGCGTTGAGCTCAAGGTTAAAGTGTTCAACAAAACATTGGACACAATGAACGCCATCACACGGCTTTGACTGTCATCTATTTGACAGTACGTCTAACCCATAGACTAATATAAATAACTAGACCCCGAACTCTGGTTCGGGGTGCAGCTCGTGAATAAAGCCGTGAAGTTAGTCCCAAGTCGCCTAAAGCTGTGGCTGAATCAGTTAGAGTGTTCCGACTTCACCCAATTAGGTATGATCCACACTATAGTGCTGCTCACGGTCCGCTCTCGCTCAGGTCCCACTACAGTCTCGGTAGCTTATGTTCACACTATAGTACCGGTCACGGTTCGCTCTCGCTCCAGTCACGGTCTTGTAAAATCCCCCGATCTCAGCCGAATCTTGTATCGTCGATATTCGAAGTTGCATAACGATAATTTGTTATTGAGTGACCATCACACATGTTTGCTATTTTCAACAAATAGGTTTGAAAAGATTAGAAGAATTTTCAAAAGCACTGGTGAAAAGCTACTAAGCTACTAAGGTGAATATAATCAAAATATTAAAATACAAAATGAAAAAATTTGGTAAATTTTAACTATAATTAGAAAAAAATCCAAAAATATGGAAAAAATTAAATATAAACAATTTATCAAATCTATTCAATACGTTCGCCCACGTGTGCCACACTTGTGCTAACTTCACGTTGTTTACAAGTTCCATAAAGCGCTAGCTTCATGTGAATCGACAAGTCACCCAGAAATCGACACTAGCGACCTCTAAACACCCCTTTTAGGAAATCATTTTCTCAATTTAGTCTCATAAGAGATGTTGTTCCTTCCTTCTACACTCCATACAGCCAACCACTAAAAAATGCATCACTTTTGCTCTGCGCAAAGTATAAGCAGTTAGGGGTCTAATTATTATATTAGTCTATGGTCTAACCTCACAAATATCAATGTTTGACATTAGAAAAGTGTGTTTAGAATTGTTCAATTTAAATGTTTTGAATATTCTCCAAAATGAATGATGAAGAGATTATTGTTATGATGCATGCATTGCATATGATGTTTTTATACGTGTATCGATTGAACATGCGACAAAGACAGAGAAGATATTGGGTTCGCGAAATCTACGTAGACCGAAATATATCATGTTATTCCAACACAATGTACAAAACAATGAAGAATAGTGACCCTGAAGAATTCTTCAAACAAACTAGAATGAGTGGGCCAGTATATGACTTATTATTGGCGTTGATGCGAGAGCATTTGACAAAGAAATCGATCAGAACACCGATTGATCCTGAATGCAGATTGGCCATTACATTATCGTTAGTAAAATTCATGATTTATATTTCTTGTATGAATATGGTAAATATTTTTTATATTTGTAGGTCTTTGTCCCAAGGAGTTTCCCCACCAATTCTTGGCGTGGAGTTTCCATATGGTTAGATCAACAATTCGTGAAATAATATTAGAGACGTGTGATTTACTGTGGAAGGCGCTGTCGCCACTTTATGTGTCTCCACCAATGGTCCAGGATTTCCAGCAAATTTCGGAAGTATTTTGGAATAAATGGAATATGCCAAACTGTGTCGGGGCTATAGAAATCCAGTGTCCTGTAAATAGTGATTCAATGTTTTTTAATTACAAAAAGACTTTTAGTATAGTACTAATGGCAAGTTGTGATGCTAACTACTGTTTCACTCATATTGATGTTGGAGCTTATGGTAGCCAAAGCGATGGAGGTGAAACATATTAAAATTATTACCGTAAATTATCACCTCAACTACTTTTTACAGGTATTTTCCAGAACTCACCAGTGGGTCGTTGTTTATCGTCCGGAGAATTACCCTTACCAGAAGATGAAAATTTACCTAATACGAAACAAAAATTCCCATATTACTTTGTTGAGGATGCCTCGTTTCCCCTTAAACGGCATATCATGAGACCGTTTCCAGGACGGTTATTGACTGCAATGAAACGTGTGTTTAATTACAGATTATCACCAGCCCGTCGCGTAATTGAAAATAGCTTTGCCATTTTGGTTGCACGGTGGAGAATTTTGAAAACAACGCTACATTGTTATCCTACTAATGCTGAAAAAATAACGCTCGCTTGTATTGCGTTGCATAACTTTATCATGTTGAACTGCCATAGCAAGGTGTATTGTCCGCCGAATTATACGGATTGGGACGATGATGACGGGAATGTTCATTTAGGAGAATGGCGAAATGAGGCTAATCCACTTCGTCAAGCAAGATTTGGTTCAAATAATGCAGCTCGGAGCGCATTTGAATTACGATAATCTCTTTCAGAGTATTTCTTGGCGGAGCTTTTTGTCCCCTTTCAATTAGATAGAATTAATAATTATAGAAGCTGACTTGTATGTACTGATAAGAAATAAAACCAATTTTTTCCCTATTCATTTATTTCGCTCTCTTGTAGAGGGACCAAATACTTCATTATCGCCACTTTCGCTTCTTTCTGATGTCGTTCATTTAAAGAGTCGAATAGTGTGGCTACTATCGCCCCAAATTTTTGCGCCTCAGTTTGTGGAGTAGGCGGTGTCATTTTTATTGACATGTACGTCTCAAAGGTTGTCATCGCCCGACAAAACGTACTATTTACCTCATCAATTCGGGCTTTTTTACGCCTGTTGGTCACACTGCTAGATGGCGAACTCGGCGGAACTCTTGCCCGACCTGCATCGATATTCTCTTGCCCCGAACTATCGAGATCGCTATCGATACTCTCCATCTCTTAGACAGGCATATTACTCGATTTTCTAGAATATTAAATTTCTCATCAATACAATCATTAGCCAAGCAATAACTACATACCTCCGTGGTGCCACATTATCCCGTTAAAACTCCAATTCGTTGAATAAATGCCACAGTCGGCTTGGACCCGCAGCACTGCCCGAGGGGAGGTTGAGCTTTTCCAACTACCTCGTGTAGTGGTGTCCTTCAACGAACGCCACCTTCTCATGCATTCTTTAACTAGAAAATATTATATACGATAATGAATATTGATTGGATTATGGTTATGCTAATTATATCTTACCTGTTGATTGGAGTTTTTCAGCTATATCTACCCATATTTGGTTCTTCAGGGCCGCATTTTTGTATCCTGTGCTTTTTTATTATAAATAATTGGGTTTTCCCTAACCAACTCAATTAATTTTGCATCAAAATCCATTACTTTGCCACAAATATAGAATTGAAATGAATATAAAAAATATATATACAAAAACCAGAAAAAAAATCGAAATAAAAATACT
>JAZBGX010003026.1:0-10751 GCA_037414775.1 Zonitis immaculata | reverse complement strand
TTGGTAAACGTTATCTGTGTAGACTTGGTTTGATTGACTTTCAAGCGCCAGTTGTTTAACCAGATTTAATATTATTAAGTTGTTTTATTGTTAACTAAAAATAATTTGGAGCTTATAAAATCTTGTTACACAGAAATCAGAATTTGATCTTGCTTTGCTAAATATGAGAATTATGAGAAATTGCGCTTTTTTGCATGATCAAAATCAAAAGCATAGGATTTAAATGCAACACCAAGACTACAAGAGCGCGAATTGAGACAGATGGCAAAGTATAATAGTATTGGTTTTGCTTTGCTCAAATCCTGATTATAATTGAGAGACAAGAAATTTTGAATATCTCAAAAATTGAAGACTTCATTCAAAATTGAATATCCAAATCCAAGATCAGGATTGAATTAGTCATGGTCTTGCTTAAGTCTTTGCTGAAGAACTGATTATAATGAAGCCACAAGAAACGATTGAAAATTATCAAAAATTTAGCCTCTTATTGATATGATTGAATACGTAAGACAAAACAAAGACCAAGATTGAATTGTTGATGGTCTTGCATTGGAAATTATCAGAAATTGAGTTTTTGAGAACTCCAAGACTAATATTAGGATTGAATACGTAAGATTAAGGCTGAAAGAGCAAAATCGAGATCGATAGTAAGACTATAACGGTCTTGGTCTTTGTTTGTACGAGACCTGATAATAATTGACTCACAAAAAATTTGGAAATTACTAGAAATTGGACGTTTTGTTACAAGATTGCGTACGCAAAACCATGTAAATTATGGAAAATTCAGCAAGAAAACCAAGACCAGGATTAAATAAGCAAAACTTACTTGTTAGACAAGAATTGAATTGTTGCAGGTCTTTCATTGGTCAACACCTGACTATAATTGAGTCATAAAAAAATTGGAATTTATCAGAAATTAAACTTCTTGGCAAGACCAAGACCACGACCAGGATTAAATACTCAAGATCAAGAGTGATTGAAAATTTCAAATAATTTTCTTGAATAATTGATTCGATGTATAATTTATTCACTCATAAATATTTGAAAATTACCAATCATTTGTCCTAAATATCATTAAGTTGTTTTATTGTTGTCTAAAAATAGTCAAATTATAACAAATTTAACGATGTATATTTGGGGATTCATACAATTCTTGTTAAACAGAATGAAGAATAAACAACGAATTTTTATAACTTCATAATACTTTTTTTTTTAAACCGGAGGTTTTAATACATTTCCGGGACTATTAAAAATTATTATAAATAAATTTTATAATTTTATAAAATGACCTAATCGATATTTTCGTTTAATAATTTTAGTTAAGAATCGAGGACAATTTTTATTTATTGAATTTTAGAAAAATTTACTGATAACCGATAACAACTAAATTTGCTTACAAAAATTGATAACCTAAATGGCCGAAATTTTGGAAATTCGATAGATAATTTCGGCCTCCATCAATTTCCTGGAAACGAGACGACACCAAAACCGAAAAAAAATTATTAACGATTATGTCATTGTTATCAGTTTTATTATTAGAAAAACATATGTATATTTGATTATTTAAAAATGATGTCAACAATAATAATAAAAATATTAATACTAATAATAATAAATTCAATGTGCAACTATTTTAATTTGCGCTCGAATAATTATTACTAATAGAAAAAAATAATTGTTTTATGGTTTGCTCTATGAGATGTTGAAGAAAAGAGTAATGTTTATTTTTGAAAAGGTCGACCATCATATGTTTGCATGTATGATTTCATTACTTTGTTTATTATTAAATAACAATTGCAAATATAGCAAGTACCGTATTTGGTAATGGGGCCATATTCGTACATGAACTGGAATTATTATTAATATTATTATGAGGGGGATTGCAAGCCTTTTTTTTATATTCAATTAAAAAACAAAGCTCCATTTTCGATATAAATCAATTAAATAAAGATATGCATATGGTTAATTATGGTAAGGCACATGTATTTCTGCTATAGTAAAGAAAAAACTGTGGACAAGAGCTACTCCAGAATAGCGATTGTTTATTACTATGAAAATCCAGATAAATATCACTATCTATCTATACTGTGTGACTAGGAAGAAAACAGAACGATTTTGTTTGTCCGAGTTAGAGACAAGGGCTGCCATCACCCGAGTGCAAAAATCATTGTCTTTTTTCATCCCTATTCACACAATATACTAATTCATATCACCTATATATTATATATGTATATATATAGAGAACTTGTGGTTGAAAACATTCCTATCAGACCGTAGATCGTTGCCCAGGAGGAACACTTGTAGAAAACTGCTACTATAGTACGTATCTGTTTGGATGTCAGTTGTCTATTATTTTGAGCCTCTAAATAACTGTCATTATAACCATTTTCAAATAATTTGAAATTCTCAGTTCCTATGAAGATTATATGGAACAGTATATTATATGACTAGGAAAGGAATAAAACGATGATTTCGGTTCCCTGATGATATTAGTTCTTGGTTTTGAGCTTTCAATAGCACTCACCCTCAAGAAGAAATAGCGATAAACAAAATTGATCTCAGGCTTGGCCTTGCCTCTTTATTAGACCAAGACCAATAGCACAATTGAAATAATATTTAAAGATCACGATCATGTACGCAGAATTAATTTTAAGAGCAAGTCTTAAAGAATAAGACCAAAACACCTATGTCTTGATCTCGGTCAACACCTGATAAGAATTGAGCTATAAAACACTTAGAATTTATCAGAAATTGAGATTTTTTGCAAGACCAAGACCAGGATCAAAAACAGAAAACCACGACTAATAGAATGACACCAGAACTAATATCTGAGCTTGATCTTGGTCCTGCGTTGTTCAACACCTGATAATTACACAAGACTAATTGTAAGACTCAGAGAGCAAGACGGAGACCTATACTATGACTACTATGGTCGTGGTCTTGCTTTGTTCAACTATTAATTACAATTAAGCCACAAAAAAAATTGGGGATTATCAAAGACTGGGACCCTTGTTGACAAAGTTGAATATGCAAGGCAAAAGCAACATCAGGATTGAATAAGTATAACTTGGACCAGGACTGAATTGCTCAAGATTTTGCTATACTCAAGCGACAAAATGTTAGGCGATTATAAGTAATTGAGCTATTTTGCAAGACAAAGTCTAAGAGAGCCAAAAGGAGACAACTAACTGGGCTACTGTAGTCTTGGTCTTGCATTGCTCCTCATTGGGCAGAAATCGATTTATTTCATCTCTAGTCACACTATATATCTATTAATTCTGCTTTCTTGGTAATAAAGAACAAAATTTTGTATAATTTGTTTAAATAATTTATATGATGTATAATTTATTTACCAATAAATATTTATCGGATCAGTCAAAATCAATTATAATTCAAATTTAAAAGGGAGTTGGTATATATATTTCAAATATTTAATAATAAATGGGTTTTTTATTAATGCTAACCAATTGTTAAACAATTTAATTTAATTCCATTCAATTGTATTGGCACCAAATATCAAATGATATCATTACGTTATGATGGAGTATTTTATAAAAATAGATCGTTTCTAATTACGCATCCTTAAAAAATATAATATAATAAAACTAGAAAAAAAAATAGAGAAAGAAAACACAAAATGAGATCATTGCATTTCCTCTGCAAACTGTGCAGATTTTCCTTTAAACAGATAAGAGAAGGAAAAACAAATTCACAGGATATCCAACAATATACATTCGATATTACTTTTTTTGTATTTATTTAGTTTATTTTCTTTTCAATAGAAAAAATTATAAATTCAAAGCGGAAATTCAATTTTTTTGGTTTTCCTATAATTATTCGAAATAATCAGGTGGTAATTTGAGAATTTTGTCGGCTTCATATATAAACAGATGTTCCCCAAAATATTTATTTAAACTAGTCATTTAGTATATACAGTGGAGACTGGCTTGGGCGGACACCTAAAGTAAAATGGCAAGAGATATTTCCTAGCATTTACTTTATATTTCAAAATATCGACAGTCTGTGTTTCACTTATTCTGAACCATAACGCAAGTTTATGATATTAAGATGATAAACGTACAAAAATGTCCGTTCCACAGACAGAAAAATCTCTGGAGAAAATAATAAGTAGTTGAATAAGTATTATACCTCCATGAGATTTACCTATAAGAATATGGGACAATTAGAAAGAGTCCGGCCAAAGGAGGTAAATTTCTTGAGGAAAAAATAGGTGGTGAAATATCCACTCAATAGCAGGTCCCCGCTCAGCGGTGACTTGGTTTATGGATTAACGTATAAGAAATTCGGGGAATGAGAAAGTGTCTAGCCATGAGAGGTGTCTTTTAAAGAAGGTTCTACTGTATTTTGAAAAGTTTGATGACACCAACTATTAGTTAGGTAGCTGGCCAATTTTTTTGTTTTGTTTTTGTTTTTTATTTAATTGGGAAAATTCTATAAATAAATTAATTATTACTATTATTGTTATATGGATTTCCTTATTGTTATAATAAAATTGTTGGAAAATTGGCATACAATTTTACAATAAAATTTCCGAATCTATAAATTCCATCATTATTATTATAAAATAATATTGTCGGGTTTTGTTTTTCGAGGTTATTGTAACCGGAAATGTTATCTGTGCAGTTTTGTTCGGAGAATTCCAGAGATTATCATTATTTTATTGTTAAACTATTATATACATATATAGGCGCGTGGCAGATTAATTTATTCATTTTTTTCACTATTATTTAGCTATTTCTTCCATAATTATGATTAAAAATTTTAAATAAAGATCGATAATAATCGAATTAGGTATTGTTCAATTCATTATCATTTATTATTATTATTATTATTATTGATCAAATCCTGTTAGTTTTTAATATTTATTTATTATGAAAATACTAATAGATTTGAATGTTGTTGTTTTTTTTTGGAAAATCTTGTGGGTGGTTGATGCTATAATGTCTTTGTTATCAAAAAACTAACATCCTACGAATAAATAATGTCGCCCACGCTATCAGTTTGTTCGTTTTTGTTTTTCAATCAAATAAAAATGTGCCACTTTATTACGATTACATCAATAATAATAATAATGAATTTGAAATAAAATGGGGCGGAAATGATGATCTATTTATCCAGGAATATTGCGAAATATTTATCAATATATATATATATATATATATATATATTCCGAGGACATTTCCTTATCCAAATACGTAATTATAAAAATATATCAACAAAATTACAATTTTAGAACAACGAAATTGATAATGTTCTTATTGTACGATTGGAATAATTGCATGAGAATACAGAATAAAATTATGGGTCGGTGTAAATTGCTTTCCAACTTTATTTGAAGTTGAAAGTACGTAAATTACACCCCATGGTTCACTCTAATAAGTAAACTATATTATCAAGACTTCATATCTTTTCACTTGTCTAAAATAGACTTGACCTGACTAGACTGAACTGGACTGTCTATGTTACAAAATTATTTGGTAGCTATTCTATAGTTTTATCATAAATAGGTGTACGTTCATAGATAGTGGACACAATTTACTTATCTTCGGACAAACGATGGGGCGCAATTTATTCTGAAATATTAACCTAGAGTGCAATTTACATTTTTCGAAAATTATTTCGGTTATAAAATCTTACAAAATTAATGAATAAATATTATCGGTTATTTATTTATTTATTTATTTATTTATCTCTCTATATTAATAATGTTTCGTACCATTTAAATAATTATCTCAATTTTAACTTTGTTTGAATGAATGCCGCTCTCAAAAGCTCCATTCTTTCGAATGATTGCATCAAATTATTATTAGAAATTGATAAAAAAGAAATTGACCTGACATCAACGACTTATTCTTTCGTTTATTTAATTACTTGATTTATTAAATCGATAATTATCTTGAATTAAAATAGGAAATATAGAATAATATCGTTATCATTATTACAAAAATTATGCAATAGGAATAAAATTTCCAAGAACTATGGAACTTTATCGTTTTGATCTAGTAAAGTGCACGGTCAGCTCCGGTCTTTGTCCCATCAACATCTCTTTTTACACATGTCAATATATTATATATACGTATATAATAATGATGATTCTACAACGACAAACCCTACATTCCCGCTCACTATCAGTCAATAATAATGATAATAGAAAAATTATCGAAATTATGGTAATATGAACAACAATTGAATTACGCTTATGTAAATATTTGTTTGTTTTATTATTTAATTTTTTTGGAGTTGAAACGAATTTAGTTGACCTCGCTTGAAAGCTGGTTTTCACAAAAGAGATCTCAACGATGGGTCAGACTGCAAAACTGTCTGAATAAGTTTTGCTGTTGTTGTGGTTTCGTTCATTATTATTATTATTATTGTTATTATCACCATTATTATTATTCAAAGATTCCAATTGTAATCGGAAGAATTGAAGAGTCTCGATCTTTTATTGTTTATCTCGTCAATGGTCGGACAACTGAAAAAGTCGAAACTAAGTAGGTTGATATGTGTCATGATCTTTATACTATTTTTGTAGGTGTTCAGTTTCCAATATATTTAAATTTTTGATCAATTATTTTAAAACTTTGTAAACGTTCTTTATTGAAGATCGTGCTTTACTTTATTACTATTATTATTTTCATTATTATTATTATTCTTATTATTATTATTGATAGAGATGCAAAGTCAGGCATATATTTTATATTTAATACACAACCGGGTATCATAAATATTGGAAAATAATAGTTGCATATCTCATAAATTTCAATGAGAACATAAGAGCATAAGTCGCTTTTCTCGTATATATAACAAATGTTCTAGTTAATGAAATGCTAAACCCATTTGAGGATTAGAAGTACGATATCTACGGATTGTTTGACCATTAAAATGGTTCTTGTAACTATCCTGGAAGTAAAGATTACACCAAACGCAGCTCTAGATGAAACAATAAAAGAAAGAAGCATACAAGGTGGAGAAGCCATATTTCTGAAGAGAATCATGGTAGTCAAACATATAATAATTAATGGTATGGCCATGTATATGGCTGATGAACTGAAAATAGACTATCGGAACGAATTATAACATGGACACCTCAGGTTGAAAGAGAAGAGAAAGACCGAGAAGCTGGAAAGAACGTATTGATGAATATCTAAGAAGACTGAGGTGGGGCGTAGTTTGCGTCCCAAATTCTTTTGTTTATAATTAAAAGTACGTAAATTGCATACCACTTTAATGAGTAAATCGAATCTTCAAAACCTGATACCTTTTCAATTGTCTAGAATTAGCATAATTTGATATGACAAGACCTGACTTGACTGAATTGTCTATTAGTCTAATTAATAGCTTTCACTATCTTATTGTTAGTTTCATTATAAATTATGAGTGTATGTCTAAAAACAATGGCAGGAACTGATGCACGTAATCGGGAAGCGATCTGCATACCTTGGGACAAAATATGGTGCACAAAATATCAATTTTCTTTGAAGATTTTGTTTTGTTTTCCAAAGTTATTGATTATAAAAATATTAAAATTTAAATTATTTTCACTACGAAAATAAGTGATGTTTTCCATAACAATTTGGAAAATCGAAAATTTTCCAGACAAAAACAATATCTCCATATTTCTACTACATGGGACAATCCAACAATTTGAATGGAATATCTTCTAAAAAATATTAATTTTCTATATTTCCAGAATAGCTAGAGAAACCGCCTCGACGCCAAAATCCTCTAGATATGACACTGTATATCCTCAAATCTATTGTTTATTATCCCCACTAGAACACGAGTTATATAGACGATGAAGCGAGTGTTGGTACACTCTGTATAGATGATGCAGTTTGGGTTGTTCACCTTTTTTCGAACAGTTAAATCAAAGATTTTTTTTACGATAAAGATTGTAAAATCAAAATAAACAAACACAGAAAAAAATTAATTGATTAATTGAAAAAATTTAAATAATTAATTCGGATTATGTCATACATTTAAATAATAATAATAATAATAATAATAATAATAATCCAACATCCAGTCAATGGTTGTGGTACATAAGTAAAATAATAAATTTTTATTAATCATTATGTACTATATGTAAAATTTTTTGATTTATATTTTTGATAAGACTTTCTCTCCAAATATGGTTATAGTTATCAATAGTTGGAAATAAATAATATAAAATTGTAATTTTAATCATCTTTGATTTTTCGAATTAATGATTCTTAATAAATAGGTCAATATATGTTGCACATGTTCCAACTACTATATAACAACCATAAATCTATAAATATGTCGATAAAATAAACGAAAAGAACATGGCGGAATGGGAACAAGAAACAAATCAAATTATTCACCCAAAAATTTATAAATAACACACCTACTACTATTATTATTATTATTTTCAGCGATAAATGTTAGAAATAACACAAATCTTTTATAATTCTCTCTCCAAAAAAAAAGCAACTTCCATTTATAGTCAACAAGTTCAATGTTGTATTTATACCGAATATGGTGTTTTTTCACATACTGTATAATCTTGATTATTATTAAAATAGTATTAAGTTACTTTAACTATTTCGACAAATTGATATTCTCATTTATTTCGAGATATCTGATTTTGATAATAACGAAAGATTAATTCCAGATATAAAGTCGCCGTCTTTTTTTTTAATATTAAACTCTTTTAGAATTCTTCAAGTGCGACAGATTGGAGGCAGACAATAAAACGACAACAATTTAGAGATATAGAAAGAGGTATGTTGTAAGTTGGTAAAAAGTAAAATTATTTTTAACAACAACAACAACAACAAAGATTATACAGCTCTCTAACACAATGTAAACATACTATTATTAAGATGATAAAATCAAGAGGTTGTGTTACGAACAAAGACCTATACTGTTTCTAAGGGTGCGAACAATTCAACTATATACAGGCTGTCCATTTCCAAGTCGCCAACCAAAACTGTATTCTATATCGAGCCGGCTTTATATATTTATATACATATATATTTTATTTTCCCAGGCTGCTAGATGTATATTTTATGAGGAATCTAGAATTTCTTGAATAATTTGATGTACAGTTGAAAAATGACGACCATTTCAAATGAGCCGTCACATAAAATAACATAGAAATTTCTTTAAATTTCTTCAAATATAACATAAGAACTAATAACATTAAAGCATTTTATTAGCATCTGCCAATAAAATTACTTAAATCCAACCAATGGTAGAGCTAGAAAATTGGACAGTCTGTATATGGATAAAGTCATAATTTAATTAAATGTGTGAAATTTATTTCTAATAATGAGATCGTTTTTTTTTTTTTGGTCTGAAGATATTGCAAATTTGGCAATATAGAGAACATATGTTTTTGTTTATAACCAAAAAAACAAAAACGAAACAGATGTTCAATCTGTATCATAAATGTCAATTGATTGAAGAATAATTTTGGGATTGAATCATCTGTGAAAAAAAAACTAACGCCAAATTTGAATATCATTATTATTATCAACATTTTAAAATTCGCACGTTGTAAAGCAGTTATGTAACACAGTTGAATAACAAATCATATGGTATTATAATTATAATTTTTTTATAGTTTACATTTGGCAGACACTGTATACAAAAAAAAAACACAACTTCGCGCTTACATCGATTATTTGTTGTATAAATTTGATTTATTTTGGATACTATGAAGCTCTTATAGGCGCAAGAACTTTGGAGACCCATGTTTTGAAGTTTCAAAACTGTAAGCTTCAAAAATTGGAAATTATTATTATTTGAGAAAGAAACTTTATGTCATCACAATTTATTTTAGATTATTTCTTAATTTACATGTCATTCTGTGTAATTTTGATATAAACAATTGTGGTTAATTATTTTGTTTTGGTTTTGTATCTTTTGTTTGTGATTTCCTCTATAATTTGCCACATATTGAGAAATTTTCTATTATCAATTAATATGCGGAAAGTTACACTATACAGAGTGTTTCACCAGTTGTTTTTCTCGTCTATAACTCTTCTTCTAGTTGAGAGAGTAAAAAACACACTTGAGAGTATAAACTGCGATATTTAAAAAATATTTTGAAGTTGAAACAGTTTCTTTATTCATTCTGCAAATATGGAAAATAATGATCACTCGCGAGAAATTAGTTCCACGTTCCACCCATATTTAGTATAGGTACATATAAAAATATAGGTTTGATTTGACAATTTTTACATCTATAATTTCCCAAATGTATCGAAAAATATCAGACAGTGTGATTTTTTTTCCAAAGCCATTGATGATTAGTGATGAATGATGAGTGATGAGTGAAAAAGGCCAAGACCAAGACTGTGATTGGTCGGACTCTACAGGTTTCAAAAAATGCCAATTCCCGCACGAGAACAAGTTTAAAAACGAGTGTGCAACGCGAGTTTTTCAACGGTCAAGTGTAGGAATTGTCTTTTGAAATGAGTTTTTTTTACTATTATTTCTATTTTACACCCTTTTTTGATAAAAATTGTACCCTGGTAATTTGGGAAATTTTGCGGCAATTGGTAGTTACTATGAGTTACTATATTATCAACGCTGTCTTTTGTTTAGCGTAATACTAATCAGTGGGTATCCAGCTCTTTACTACCACCAGTTTCTTATTTCGTTCGAACAAAATCATGAGAACATAACAAAAAAGAATTGTTTTGTTGATATACCGGGTGCTATAAGGAGATATTTAAATTATAATTTGAATTTCAATACTT
>JAZBGX010003025.1:0-10003 GCA_037414775.1 Zonitis immaculata | reverse complement strand
TTTTATTGATTTGTTTGCTTTACAATATTATTTATATGTATTTATTATTCATTATATCTATACTGAAAATGATTATGTAGTATTTGTATTGTGCGTTTTATTTTTGTTAAACAAACCGCAATAAATAGATAAATAATAGATAAAACTTCTATTCTCTTATTTGGAATAAAACCATTGGAGGATTACTCATGTCCCTGTCCAAGAACAAGAGGCATGGCTTTGAATGCTTTTGCTCCTTCGTTTACACATAGTTTTGCCTACTGTGCTTGAGAGGCTTCAGGCTATCTCCCGCTGTGATCTGAGAGCACCCTTAAGCTAGCGCTCTTTTCTGTCATGCTCACCTGAAACACATAAAAAAAGCGTCAATAGTATTACCTTAAGACCGATCTTTGGACACTCTCCCCTCTTCTGTCTTTCTTTTGAAGATGAACTCGATCATATTTAGGACGATGGTCCAGTTTTTATTGAATTCCATCAGTCTCTCCATAACGTTTTCAGCTGCAGCTACACCCTTGGCAGTAGCCCCCACTCAACTGTTACCGTTGACCACTGTATCTTCTCCGTTACAATATAGGAATTTCATGCAGGTGGGACCGAGAGTCATCATGATCTCAAATCATATTCAGTCAAGCCTCAATGTTTTGGATCATCTCTTTCTTGCTACAACTCATCGTTCTATATCATTTGGAATTTTTCAGTTCGACCGCCCAGAGTATTCACCCCAACGATAACTTGTGTAGCTTCCAGAGGTACTCTCCGGTACGCTGAGCAAATTCTCAGTGCACCTTTCCGTTGTACTCGCATCAATCGGTTTCTGCCATTCTTAAAATGTATTGCTTTTAGGAGTCTAACTGTAATTGCATAATAGAGCTCCTCACTTCGCATACGATACTTTTTTTTATTTCGCCTAAGGCTAATAAGCGTCATAGCTTAGACTAATCAATTAGTTTTCGCTATGGAGGTTTCTGTCTTGGCTAGAAGATTGTCGTCTTGGCTTAGACTTGATAATTTGTTTAAAATCCTCCTTTCATGTAACAAATAAATTTTCTATGATTTTCTTATAATTTTTTTTTATAAAATCGGCCATATATAACCTCAATACGTAATATTGTCAATTTTCCATTATCGATGATTCACATTTAAGAGGGTACAGATGGAGACAACTGTTAGAGACCTTCTCACATCGCACCTCATCGTAGTAGTCGAGTTAAATGGCTGTACGGTGTGCGGGCGGTTCAAACAGCTGACTCCGCCCATACTCTCTCAAATGTGAATCTTCTATAGTATTTTATCAATTTATTTCGTAATAATATTATTTCAACAAAAGACTTTTCTTGTCTTTTCTTCTTTTCTGGTATTCCATTTGAATTTGAATAAACATAAGAGAGAAAATTCATTTATTTTCTTTTATTTTTGTTTGGTGTCCAATTTTTCAGACACAGAGAAAACGGAAAAACCAAATACAAGAGTTGGTTGAATTTGGGAAAATTAAAACAAATATTAACACATTTTCCATTTTAATAAATAATTCATTACAATCATAATTATAATTATTTGCTTTTATTCCGCATAGCCCTACACCCGTCTACGACACCCCACCTTCACTCACCCCTTCACCCTTAAGCTAACCAACTCTTCTTATATTACGTATATGTTTTGTTTTATATTCATCAAATTGTAATTTCGGAACGTACACATATCATTCATTCTATAATTTAATTTATTATTATTAAATAAAAGTAAACACAATATTGTTGAATCAATGATGATGTTGATGATGATGATGATGATGATGATAGAGTGAATTTGATGGAAATGATGATAATTAAACAAAAGAAATTCTATTTGAAGATTCTACATAATGAAAAATAAATGAAAATTGATTAAATAATTTTCATTTGTTTTATTATTACGTTTAATATTCGTTTTGTTTTTTGTTTTTTTTTTCTATAATTAATTCAATTTTTTTTTTGATAGTCAATTGTTTTGTAACTTGAATAAATTTGCCACGTGGCAAAAATTATTATCAATTGACATCAATCAGATAGATTTCAGAATAGAAATCAAGGAAGTCGCATTTTTTTCCCTTGCCACGTGGCAATGATTTATCGATATACAGGTTGAGTGGTAATAAGTCATATCGACTTAAATTAAAGACTGCGTAGAGGTGACAAAAAGTCTCAAGACATTATTGCATCTGAATCACCGTCAATTATTTATGAATTAAATAGAGGAGCCAATGAGAGAGCACGTAGGCTTTTTTTCAATCTTATCGGGCTTAACTAGTTGGTAAGAGAGAAACGTCAGTGGTGCGAGCAAGCTCCAACACCAAAGAACGGGTTGATTACGTCTCGCACAAAGAGAGTTCGATCTTTCTATGTGTACTTTACTCTCCTCTATGATGTTGCATGAGTTCTGATGAATACGATGGCTGAGGATGGACAGTTACTCCAAATGAAATAATTTGTCCACTAGTTACTCTAGCTGTATGGGGTCAAGCTTTTTCATGTAAGAAGTACACTTTGGTTTCATTCATCATTCTCAACTGTGATTGTACAGCTAGTTGGCCAGAGCTCTCAATCTTATTTAATCACCACACTATAGTTACAGACTCAAAAGAACCTTTTCACTTATGTCGAGTTTTGGTGTCGGTACGCCTGTTTTCCCAGCTCTCGGCTACTGAGGGATACCACACAGTCACTCATTGGTGCTATGAGTACTCAACAACCCCATACATGAGTCGGCTCTCTTTCATAGTTGAGATTTTGTCAGTTTATATGGTAACCGTACAAAATATAATATTTCCACGTATACTCCAGAGTATGGAGAGGATTTCCTATTGCAGCATGAGAGTAGTTCTGCCAAATAGCTCAAACTTCTGAAGCAAGTTTGGTGGTATCATAAGAAAGCAGTGAGAGCAGTGGAAGTTGCCTTCGAGAAATGTCTACATTTGTTTTTTGTAAACTTTACTACTTGGAGTTCAGTTGCCCAATGATTGCCGGTGAGCAATTTGCGTTCTATTTATATACTGTGGTGGATTATTCTATATGCCTTAGGATTGGAGCAACATTGGATAGATAGAACAAATATATGGGGGCATTTAGTCAAAGCTTCAAGCTCGACATTATTGGAAAAATATTACAAATATTTTGAATAGTTTAGTAGGAAAAAACGATGATAGATGGAGTCATTACGGACTATTAATCCGATATGATTGTGTTTTTTTCTCTCTCCAAGTGTCTGTAATTCTAAAGTAAAAAACAAATGATAGAAATCTTGTATTAAATAGAAAACAGTAACAACAACGACAACAACAAGAGGAAAAAGATAAATGACCATTTAATGTATGAAATGATACAATATTAAATATTGCATGTTTGCTACTCATAAGCTGTTTTTCCTTGTTGTTGTTGTTGTTTTTTTCTCTATTCTCAGCAACAACAAAAAAAACGACAATAATAATAATAAGGGTGAAATAGGGAAAGACACAATACAATCATTACAATAGTCTGTAGATGTCCACTTTGCTCTATGGTCTTTTGACACGAAAACAACACCAACAATTTCTTATTTTTATTATTTTGACCCCACCTCAACAACAAATTCTATTCCAACAAGTATTCATAATAATAATAATGATAAGTCATGCAATTATTGACCGAAACCGGTATCACAATGATCATTATACGAAGTGTAAGGCAGATCGGACAGGAGGAGGAGGAGGAGGAGGAGCAGGAGAGAGAGAGAGAGCGGACAGGAGGAAGAGAGAGAGAGAGAGAGAGAGAGGAACGAACATAATTTAGGATATAGTTTCAATTACATAAGATCCTAATAACATACCTGAAATGAGTCCCAAATGACTAAAGGACACACAATACTACCAACATTACAATTATAAACCTGCCATTATTTAGTATATATGGCACGACACAAACTATACATATAGACATGAGAAGAATAAATAAATAAAACACCCATCTCTATTTTATATGAAAGTATATTTATAATATTATCGAATATCTATAGTTTTGATTCACTTATCTTTTTCCATTGGATAACTGAATAAACAAATGCTCGTTTCCGTTATTATTCCACACAAAAATGTTTAATATGGAATTGATGGCATTGTATCAGTTACCGATCTATTGCTAATTTTCCCCCCTTCTGTATATGTTCCATTCAATTGGTGAATGTTGATATTGCCCACTGCCACCAACAAAATACCGGCGGCGTTAATCAATATATGGTCCTTCTATCATCATCATCATCACCATCATCATTATTATTATAGTCATCATCATTATAGTCGTCATCGTCATTCTGTCTTTGTTTATTACAGTAGGTTTGAACATAACAAGGGGGAGTAATTGGTAGAGATCGTTTTATTGTTTTGAGATGAATGCAATATTACGTATATTTATTTTAACAGAATTATTAAGGGTGGATTCTCATGAAATTATTGGAAGAACGCAAAAGAAAAATCATCGTCATAATTATTGTGAAAAATTGACTTACAAAAATCGTTACAAATCGACCATCAACTGTTTCAATTGAACTAATTAATGGTATTTGTAATATTTCTACATTAATCTTTAATTCGAAGTTTCAGCTTGATGCCCCAATCGTTTTATTTATTTACCATACACGCACTATCCTTTCACGAACTTTCCACTCCATGTATTAAAACACATTTGATTCCAGCCACACTAGCAACCATTGCCTCGGAACAGGGTCGTTCCATGCGGATATGCAGGTTGCGCCCTGCACAAAGGCGCCTCGTTAGTTAGGCTGCAATTTCAGCTCTCATCTTAGAAAGATATATTCCATGGAGGCGCTGAAAGACATGTTTGCACAAACGCGCTCTTTACCCACGGACCGGCCTTGCCTCGAAATGTAACCGCACGTTCAACCTCTTACCGCTGAAAATACAAAGGTAGCGCACACTTTTTACGCACCTGATACCCACATCTCTGCTAGACGAACGATGCACACACCATTTTACGCAATACATGAAAACCGTGAGCATCTCTTCCATTTTTGACTTGAATTTTTTTATTCTTGGCTCATTGGGTGCTCGCTGTTAACTCGTTTGAAGTCTAAAATGCGTGTCTTACTCATAAATCCAAGTCTCGTTTCCAGTGATGTTGCGTCTGATGAATGTTGAATCGGATTCAATCTTGGTTTTCGGCCATATCGACGCAATTCTATTTTTGCATGGGATTAAAGTCCAAATATCAAATGTGACGTTATGAACGGATCGATAAGCAATGTGCACAAAGTCAAGCTAGGATATTGACGGGAATATTGCTGACAGTTGCGGTAACTCACAAAATGAGAGTCAAATTGGGTCACTGAGCACTTGCGACTCTCGTTATCCAATAGTGACAGAAATTGTTATGTAACGATGTACATTTGCACCCAAGATAAGTACATTTGTTGCCACGTTGCCACATTATGGTATTGAGGGCGAGCGCCACATGGTGGTGATTGCGGTAAGTTTTGGATCAAGCTATCATCAATTGTTTCTTGAATGTTCTGCAAGATATTTGTGATATTTTTCCAATAATATATAGCTTGGAGTTTCGGCTAAATGCCCCATTTATTTTTAATTATTTTATCAAACACATTTTGACTCCATCTTGATAAGTATAGAATAGTTTTTTTTTTTTTTTTTAAATCGGTCATAATTCGATTATTTTCTATTTGATTTTCCATAGATTTTCACTTGAACAGAAGGAAAATTTATGAAATCCATTGAATAATTTTCTTTAAACGAACCAAAACGAAAAAAAAAGTGTCAGTAATAATTCTCAATTTGTTTGACACGCAGAATTCTGAAACTTATTGAAATTCAAGTGGCTCCTTTATCGACACACACACACACACACACATAAATATATACATATATATATATATAATAAGAAAAACGAAGAAAAATAGATAAAAAATTCAAATTAGAGAAACAAACAACAGCTATCATTTTTCAAAGATGTCACGACCATGTCGAAGGCATCGATTTTTTTTCAAGAAACAAAAAAAAGAAAAAAGAAAAGCCACTCTTATATTCACATCTTTCTCAATTTCTTATCTATATATCTATATGTATATGTATATAATATATATATATATATATGTACATGTTCTGAATTATTTATTAACATAAACAAATGAAAGTGCTATTTATCGCAATTTTTTAAATAAATGAGGCGTAAGTATTTATTTATTTATATACAGGGTTATCTCAAAAGTCGTGCTTTTTTACGAAAACAGGAAGCTAGAAATCAAATTGCAAGGCAAAAAGTCCTTTGAAACGTTTCCATCTGATGTACCGTTAATGAGTTATTAATTAAATTAGGTAGCCAATCAGAGAAGCGCTTCAAATGAAATCCAATCAATGCTTATACGCACGCAAATAATTCTCCATTCGAACGCTTCTCTGATTGGTTACTCAATTCAATTAATAACTAATTAAAGCTTCATCGGATGTGAAAAATTCCAAAAGACTTTTCATCTTAGAATTCGATTTCTGATCTACTGTTTTTATAGAAAAAACAACTTTTGAGTCACCCTGTATATATATATATAGCTATACTTTAATTTGTATATTCATATATAGATATATCTATGTTATATACTTATACTGTAATAAATGCTACAGGCGTTTAGATCAAGGCGGCTTTGATCTTTCATTTCCACACAGTTACCAACAGATAAATACTAAAACAACTAAAAGCTCAAGTTGCAGATGTTTATAACATTTTCAGTTCTTTTATCAATTTTGTTGTTGTTGTTCAAAAAGAGCCTGGAAAACATTTAATTACACACCAAGTCATGAACAGATGATGCTGTTAGCGTTCATTTTATATAACTATATATACATATATGTATTTATATCTATGTATATACATATGTATATGTATTATTATGGGGTAATTTGTTTTTTTTTGTCAGTGAAAGTTTCGATCAAATAAAAAACAATTCCCATTTAATTTGATTGTTGTTTCGTATTATGCCATTGTCTTTGAAGAATTTTTTTTTTTGGTAAACAAATAAAGAATAATAATAATAATAATAAAATTTGAATCGTAAAGAAAAGGAATGAGATCCCAGCATGTCATGATAGAGGCTGAGAATTGTTGCTGTTGTTGCTGTTATTAGAGAGAACATAGAACGTAATTAATTCAGAAATACAACATACAAACAATTGAATTCAACATTAAATTGAATATTACGACTTTGATGTGTATTTACTTTAGTTTTGTGTGTTTTTCGTTTTATTATTTTCTTGACAAATTATTTGTTGAATCTTATTAAACAGAAAACTTTTTTGTCAGGGATTTTTGTGAGTAATTTACAAATTTCTACAATTTCCCATTGGTTTGATAGAGAATTTTCAGCATTCCATCGAGATAAGTCGGTATTTCTGTTGTAGTGGTTGTCTACATACTTGCAGTTTTAGCTGAGCATCGACAATGGCTCAAATGTTGTTGTCGGGCACATTTGATGAGCTGTACTAATTCGATCGGAAAGTTCCCACAATCGCCACCATATGGCGCTCTCAATCAACAGATTTGAGTTGTTTTTTTTTGTGAGAGTTGCCACAACGGTCCCTCTAAATTAGTGAAAGTGACACAGTGTCAAGTGTATCTGTTTTGTACATGTTTCGAGTTGAATTTGCAATTTTGACCATAAAAAGAGACTCAAATGGCACAAACCTATCACACTTGGTCGTGAGTCGGTCTAAGGTGATGAACGCTGTGGCAGGTTGTCAACATTGGAAACTGGCAAGAACTTCCAGAAAGTGAAAGCAATATGTTGGTCGAAAATAATGAATTAACAATCAGAAGACAGACAAATGACTTATGGTTAATGATTTGCATCTGCGCCGTACTGCTGCAAACTTAAAAACGAAAGACCTGAATTTCGGTATCATTCATCGAACGAATCATTACTGGAAACGAGTGAGTGAGTGAGTGACGAGCACCCAATGAACCAAGATCGAAAAATCACGTCGTTTCTAGCTTTGAATTTTAGATAGACAAACGAAGGAATCTCTGGTCAAACAACACTTGGATCTCGCACCGTTGCACAATGAACAGCAAGCTTTTTCGGCTACCACGAATCCTTTGTGGACTGGTTCAAGCACTAGCATAATTGTGTGTTGCACTCGTTGGAGATAGCTCTGAAGGAAAGTTTTTTGAGGGAATTCTGGGAATCAACGTAGTACTTTGAGGAGTTTTTTTCAATCGAGTATAGAAAAAATTGCCTGGTTTTGGTTCTCTTGACTGAAATTCTAGTCTTAGCTAAAGTTTTCCAAAGTTAGAAATTGATATTGAGTTACTTTGAAACTTGATGGTTCAAAGTTTGTTGCCATGAGTCCATTTTGAGGCGTAGTTGAGTAAATTCCCGAGAATTGTGCACATTTAAGGAGGTCTAGGCTAAAAATTGCTGTCCTGGATAGAAATCGGTGATTGGGCAACGTTTTCCTCCGTGAAATACGTTTTAGAGCCGATTCAACTGAATTTTATAGATTTGTGCACTTTTAAAGGGACTGTAACTGTCTGGGCTGTAATACTTCTTTAGGCTAAAGGCTGATAATCGATGATTTGGTATTTTTAGATCTGACCAATCAAATTTCTTTGTTTTGGATAGAAGTTGCCATTCTGGCTAAGTATCGACAATTGAGTCATTTTAGACTTAATAGTACACATACGACATTAGTTCTAGTGAATTGGGCTCTGCAAAAATAGTGCACTTCTGAATAGTTATGGTGGTCTTGGCTAAAGACTGCTGTCTCGTCTAATTGTAAGAATCAACAATTGGCTCTTTTTCGATTTGTTGACTTCAAATTTCCGGTCTTGAATAAGTCTGAAGGGGTATTTAATTGATTTTTCCATAGTTTTACACTTATATAAGAAACTTTTTGTTTATAAAACCTTCTAAACCTGTACATCAACAGGTATTTCTATCAATGTTCTCATTTTTCTTGTATCCAACCATTATTCACTATATTCTGGGAAATCTCTGTCTTTCTATAATATGAATTAAATTCAACGGATATTTCCGTTGAAAGACTTCAGGCTAAATAGACATATGATTGAATAACAAAAATATTTTCCAGACAACAACAACAACAACAATAACAACGAATCCAACTTGTTTATTCCTTCAGAGTTTTCTCCGAATGTTTTCTTTTTCCACTCTTAAACTCAACTTTTTGTTAGTGAGAATACTAAATTTGATGATTCCATCATTACTATATCATTATCGTTGGTTGTACAAGTACAGTGGTTTGTGTGTCTGTATATTTATATATACACACACTATACACCCTCTCAAACCATCACTGATTCACCACATCCACCCTACATATTATTCAACCATACGTTATAACAGCCGCAGGACATTTTATAATAAACATGAGTGTGTGTAACTGAAATCAGAAGCATGTATGTCAATTTGATTGAGGGTTGTTTCTAAAAAGGTAATACGTGATTGTATTGTTGGCAATATTCGGAATCGATCAAAAACAAAATACATAGATTTCCAGACAAAATTCATAATAAATTATTAAAAATCGACTCGAATCATATCGAATAAATTCATTCGGGTCATTATGATGCAACCAATTATACATCGAGACCAATCAGCGTCACCGATGACGTTATTTGAATAACAGGTTATGATTGGTGGTGAATTGTTCAAGGTCACAATTCCAACCAATCAAATGATTACATGTCGAATCTCTCATTCGAATGTAACCAATTGTTAAACTGAAAATAATCGGCTCCAGTGATGATGTTGTTCGAATGACAAGTTACGATTGGTTCAAAGTTTGAATTTTAACTCAATTACATTTTTACTGTTGTATGTACATACTGTCGTTGCTAACTTTATTTCTTCATCAAATTCAAGTTTCACTGCTAATAAATTTTGTACTCGACTTCTTGTTGGTATTCGAATACTATATGCAAATTTTTAATTTCAGTGCAATTTGATGGAT
>JAZBGX010003024.1:0-10756 GCA_037414775.1 Zonitis immaculata | reverse complement strand
TATATATATATATATTGGAAAATGAATTTATGACTGATTTAATCTTAACAAACTCAAACTATAGAATAATCAAACTATAGAATAAATCTCCACGTTACCAAGGCCACCGCATCAATATCATCAATCCGTCAAAATGATTTACATAAAATAGTCGATAAGAAGGAAGATTTATATAAAATACTCGAAAAATTAAGCCTGATTATGTCGTCGACATGACTACTGATATATAAGTAACAACACCATCTCGCATCAATTTTTTTTTATTTTTGAGACTTTGAGACTTGGGGCATTTAGTTTAAGACTCACACTACGTTATACGTAAATGTTGTGAAAACATTATTATTATTATTAATTCTGGCAGTCTTGAAGAAACGTCACGCGTTTCAGATTATGGCGCATTTTCAACAAGATCGGTTGAATTTGTCTCTGTCTCTTCCTCCGCTACTTATGACATCTCCCTGCTCCTCCAACAATATGTGCTTAGCCAGTTTATTGACGTTCGATATCTCTTCTTTCTTGGTCTCCTCATTGACTCTGAAACAGTCTTATCCGCCTATATCGCGTTGATTCTCCTACAAACGATGAATCGCAGCTACTCGTGCTGGCACCTGACACTCGGCTATAGTAAGCCTGACCGTGTTTTGTTATCCTTGCAGATGGATACACCAGTATCGTCGTTGAGGTTAAACCATCTCCACTATCCTCTGAATGGGCCATATACAGTAAGAGAGCAAACAGCTTTGAGGCTGAAGCCTCGTTACCACTTCGCCAATCATGTTTTCTTCGACAAGCATTTTTTTTGTCGACCTCGTTTTAATTCGTGGGCGCTCGTAGCCTTGACCAGGTGAGCCGCTCTACCAGTGTGCCCAACATAGTTGCACTTTGACTTCCCGGTAACAAATAGATACAGATATAAAGACAGAAATCACTTTCTCCAGATGTACGGTAATAATTGACGAAAGAACATAGTTGGCCACGAATCACAAACTTTTTGTGAAATTGTTAGGTTTCTTTTTCTTCCAAGCTTGAAGAGTACAATCGTCCAGATTTCGAACGAATCACTATTTTTAAATGTTGCAAAATTTACGTGCTGATGGACATTTATTGATCAATTCTAGTTAATAACCGATATGAGTTTTGAAAACCCTTCTATACTATATAATAATATAACTATATTTTCCTAGTACCAATGCGTACCAACTTTACAATAAGATTAAATCTTGGGAAACGCCTATAACACATGCTGATATCGTGCCATTATTTAATGAGTTTAGGTTAATTAAAAATCAAACAACTATAACAAAAATAAAACAACATTTAATGTTCATGCGATTACATTATTATTGATTAAAAATTGGAATAATAATAATTTTCAGTAATAATAATAATACCATTTGATTTTAATCAATAATTGTATGATAAGAAATGAAAAAACCCCAATGAGACATTTGTATATGGGAGAGGAAAAAAAAATTCATATTGATTCATGTTATAGTTGTAGTGTTTTTATAAATATTTGATATCTAAAGTTGGTATAGTATAATTTGAAAAACTCCACTCTACATTTCTGCATATTATTCACTTACAGATAAATAATAAAAATATTCCATTGTTCAGATTCAAATTAATGTTAAATTTATATAATTTAATATTTGATAAGTACTATATAGTTTTAATATGATTAAGAGTTGTGTGTGTTGAGGGGGAATTACGGCAATTTCGATTATTTTCTTGTCGTATTGTATATTTTGTTTCAAAGTTATTGTGTTTGGTTATTGCATGTGAATAATATACCAATTATTTCCTGAAAATATAAAATATTTATTGATATAATATAATTTGAAAAGTTTTCCACGAAATTGATAATAATAAATATTTGAAAAACTTATTGATAATTCAACTACAGTAGAGGTCTCACTGATTTGCCACTATTAGAAACCAGAAGATGCCGGATTATTAGAATCTTCAGAGTACTGGACATGTTTCAATGACAATTGTCTTTCAGCTGCTTTTATTTTAGCAGTTGTAGCTGATGACTGCAATATTCTTATTTTTTTACTTCTTCACATATTTCTTAGTCTGTTATTATTTGCTCAGTTTCTTCGGTCCCTTCAAATCAAGAAAGTTAAATGACTGAGCGAGCGAGAATTTGATATCCTTCAAGTTTAATTATTTGGGACACTGCTTTGTGTCACCACTTTGAAAAATAAAGTGAAGGAGCAACTTATTTTTTCACAACGACATGACATTTCGCTGGAGTGAAAGTGTGCAGTTTGGTGGTAAGAACATGTTTTACTTCTTTTCATTCCCAACCAACTACGGGTGAATGTTTTTCAGACAAGTTGATCTTTCCATAAACTCCTTTATTTCTAGGATAATAATTTTATGGAACCATTCAGTAAATACTTCTCTCTTTACCCGATTTTCCTATTTTGTTTCAGGATTGTGCAAAGTAGCACTCTTTCGCTAGTTCGCAAATATTCCTCCACTCTCGAAAATATACATTTCATCTTTTTAAGCTAAAGTCTAATCTTTCCGTTTGCTTGACATTTTGGCCTACACTTTTTGATGGAATCAACTTAATAACAACAGGAAGTAGACCGCGTTGCCTAAGGCGTGGGCGGAGGGTGTCGGATTAGTGAGACTCTACTGTATATATGTATTTATATTAATGAAAAGAATAAACTAACTCATGGGCACATTTAAGTTGATAAATAATGAAAATCGAATTAAAACAACCATATATAATAATTTATTCAGACAATCATAAATTCATCCAGAACCTGCACATACATATAGTAGAGTATATTCTATACATACATATAATGAAGCTAATATGTTATATATTGGAACATAAATAAATAATGTAGCGTCACGTATTTACATTTAATTGAATATATATTGCTTTAATTAAATTATTATATCTGAACATCACATCGGCTACAATATTATAATTATTATATAAATATCATATCATGTCGCCATAACTAATTAACGTCAATATTTTATGATACCATATATAGGTATATATATATATATATATATTTTTTTTTTTTTTGGTGTTTCATTAATATTTCCTTAGATTATTGTTTCTAATTATCGATCAACCTATTATTATTATTATTATTATATTGTTAAATTTTGGAATTAAACCAGGAATATGCATCCAACATTGATAACAGGATAATGTTACCATTTCCTGCATCATATCTGCATTTCCTTGTCCATTTCGATAGATATATGTTTCTATTTATAGCATCAATCTATTTATTGAATTATTAACTAATAATTACTAAATGAAATAATTTCAACAGTCACTAATAATTATAATTTAAAAACGCCTATACATCGAATTTTCCAAATACTACAAAAATAAGAAAATTTACCATACGATCATTAATTACATTGTAAATAATTGATAGTAATTGTTTTAATTAAATTACGTTTGTAACAAATTGCCACCTGTATTCAAATTAGACAGTGCAAAAAGTTTCGCCCATACGAATTCAATTTTGGAAATGACGAAATAACCTCTAAAACTAATAAAACTTGGATGATTCGGCCTTAAAAAACAATTTTTATTAATTCGATTTTGAAAAACTATCAAAAAAAATTTTCAATCATATATTTTATTAGTTGTTTCTTGGTTTTAGATTTTTTTCGACTTCACCGTCATCAAATAAAAAGGCTCTAATCGTATTTCGATGGTCTGTTTTCCAATATAAATTTTATATTATATTTCTAAAGTAATTTCGTAATAAATTGGAGTAGAAAAATAATAATTGGATTAATTCAATTGATCGGAAATAAATATAATTATTATTTTAGTTAAATAAAAAGAAACACCTTATCAAATATTGATATTATTTGTTACGATAATATAAACAGAAAATACTAATTAATCAACAAATTTTATTAGTCGTTCTGTCGGTCGATATATAATAATTAAATTAAAATTAATAATCAATTAAAAATTAATTATTTAATTAATAAGACGAGGTCAAATGCAAATCAAAAAGAAAACCAAAATAATCAATAAATAAATAAAGTTGAGAAAATTATCCCCAATATTATTATAATTGCAGAATATTCAATAGAAAAAAGTTCTGTTTTCTCTTATTTTGTATTTGTTAATTTCATTTTAATTGCTTCAATTCAGAATAACTGAAAATTATCATTGTAATCGATAATTTTAATAGAATATTAATTTACGAAAATTATAATAATATTGTAAACATTACCCATAGAAAATTGTTCGAAATTAAACGATAATATTTTAATACTTCTTAATAATTTCGTGACTCATATGTTATTATAGTATAGTGAAAGTAATCAATCTTAATTTAGCTGCTTAACCGCCCACATTTTCACCACCTATAGAATTTCCACCGGAACACCTGTAGTTTGATTGCAATATTGTCGCATGCTTATCATCAACTCTCTGATGACAACTTTCCCTCTCAACTTTTACTCTCTCACTATATACCTTCTTGTATATACATATACATATATAGGTATATACATGTATATAAAGCTCAAACTTTCAACCCATTCCCAAAGGGAACATTCAACGGAAGTGCTATTAAGTTTGCCACCAAGCAACGGGGCGAGCTTTTAACAACGAATCGTTTATGTAAAAATACTAACAAACATTTTTATTTATTTATATTTATATAAAAAAAAATAAATCAATGAACAATTATTTTTCTTTGTGTGTGTGTGCGCGCTATGTTTCTTTAGTGATTTGTGACGTCAATAAGGTGGGTGATGATTTCTCATAAAGGGTGGACGTTTTTCGTTTCTTAATCATATAGAATTAATTCATAAACCAACATCCTTTCACACAAACTACTTGTTTATTATTCTGACAAACAATACATAGTAAATAAAATTCAATGTTAGTAATAGACACCTATATAGATAGTTAGGTAATTATTATTATTATTATTATTCAGAAAATATTAAAATGGCGCGCGTACATCTGCCTCTCAAACAAAAACATATCTATTGTTTTAGATTTCAACATTACCACTTAAAATATGTTATTAAATTGTTTTATAGTTTCCGGCAAGCTACTTTTACTAACGTCCTTCTATTTTATTATTCCATCTATTACCAATTTAAATTATACTATATATAACAATATGGTGTATTATTGAATATTATGTTAAAGAAAAATAATAATAAATTTAGGTTAAACAAAAAAAAATTATAATAATAATAATAGGAAAACAATATATCTAGATGATTTCTTGGATTGATAACAATAAAAAGATGGTCTCTTCCTGTTTCTCATTCGATTGGTTATTGTTCTGTTAATTTTCTAAATCAAGATAAATATTGAATAGATTTATAAGGAACAAAAATATCTGATGATTGTTTTGTATTATTTATTTATTATTATTTACTTTTTTTGGTTTTTAATTATTTTTAAGATAAAGTTTAGAAATTACGATTCGCACTGTTTCTTTTGGTTTTTTATTCTTTCCATGTTGATCTCATAATATCTATGTTTCCGGTATTTGGTATTATTATTTCTTATCCTTTAAGTTTTTCTATTTTTGATTATAAGATAATAATTAGCAAAATTATAGATTTTGCCATATTCTTAATAAATCTTAATTAAAAAAAAATCGTTGTTGATTGGTGAAATATATAATTAGAACTAATACTACTACTACTACATTGGGAAATATCCGGAAAGTGCGTTCAATAAAGTTAATTAATTTTTTTTAAACTCCCGAGAAACTGCATGGAGAGAACAGTGCTGTAACGAGGGCATGGCGAAAGAGGCGACCGCAATAAGCGAACTGTGTTCAGGGACACTAAATAAAGGATACCTATACTATTAAAAGTTGCTTTTCATTCATATTTCACCTTAGACAGGGATTTTTGCTACCTACAGAAGACACACACGTTACCACATCGTAGTATTAGACAAGTGTGTGGCACATAACATTTTAATGGACATAGTACAGTTTGACAATCATACTGTTGGAAATTTCTCAAGATAGTGGTACTACAGTAGACGGAAGCTCGCTAAGTTACAGTGGTCGACTGTAACCTACTATTTGTTTTCCATAGGTGTACGAGTGTCAATGCACTATTTGGAATGATTTGGAGAAAAAAAATTCATGTGCTTGTATAAGGATGCTCAATCAGTAAAGGGGTGGTACTGTAAGGTTTTTTACCAGGATCTGGATAGATAGAGACACATCTCAATTTCTTAGACGTTCTCCCAACTCGTTTTGAATAGTTTGATTATTTTACCCTGACATGGTACATTGATGGGAAATAAATAGTAGGCACTCAGACTAGAATTGTGGTACCGAAATATGTCGTGTGTTTGTGTCAACTACTTCTCTAGTCTGCTGTGACACTATTACCAATATATTCACTAAACTGTACGATTTACACATAAATGACATGTGTCGCCCTCGCTCCTAAGCTATTATTCTCTCGATGATTTTTATTGTAGCTATCTTGTTACGAAGAAGAGCAACTCATTGTTAAACACTGTAAATCTCCTAATCAAGTAATTTTTTCCACCAAAAATGGATGATTCTCTTTATTTTGACACCCATATAGTAGGTATTGTTCATTATAATGAATTTGCCAATTTACGATTGTTGATCAATTGAACGGTTAACCTATTGACAGCTTCAATAATTGTTGGAAATAATTCGAAATATTTACAAAGAGTTTATAATTACAATAATAAACAAAAACAATTAATCAAATCCATTCATGTAATTTTAAATTTTGCAATCAGAGAGTGGTGCAAAATAACATGGAAAATTGAAAATAACAGGTGTCGGACAGCTTATATATATATATATATTATATATAGATACACACGTATTTTTATATAGGTACAACGATTACTATAGTAGAGAGTTAGAGAGAGAGAGATAGACTTCAACTGTTTGTTGTTATTGTATAACAAACACTTTAAAATAGTAAATTCAAAAAGCTATTAATTAATCTATTAATTATACAATTTGTGAATGTAACGCAATTTTCACTTACAAGTCGATTAACAATTTATATAGTAGACCGCCCTATAGAATAAACTCAAAATCTGAAAGAATAATAACATTTACAACTTCAAATCATATTGTTGTACAACGATCTGAAAAAGGTATTTTTGAGTCTGTAATGGAAAATAAATGGGATAGTTTGCTGAGAGTCCTTGCCAACTACTAGTACAAACACACCCTACTGGATCATATTGTAGCTAGATCACCAAAGAATCAAAGTCAGGTGTAGTCCTTATATAACAACACCCAACCCAATACAGCCAGATAGTGACTCGTGAAAAAATATTTCACTTGGATGGGGTATCCTCCCCCATCCACCGTATTAACCGGAGCTTATGCCTTCTGATTTTATTTTGTTTCCTTCTCTGTTCCATTATTAACAAAACAAAAATTTCATGGCTGAGGTACATCTGAAAACCCAACTGACTAACTTCTTCAATCGAAAACTGAAAGACTTCTTTCTATAGGGAAGGTATTTTGTTTTTACCAACGTGTTAGCGACTGGTGATATAAAACGATGCTGCTTACATGACTAACAAATAATTGTATTAATTCCTCAAAAAAATAAAGTTATTTTGTCTTGTGAGATCGTGAATTTATTGTTTTATTAAATTTTGAATCTGTTTTTGTTGCCCAAAATAGAATATTCTTTCTATTTTCCGTACCCCAATATATTGATGCCCAATCGCATTCAATATCTGAAACTTAGTATCGAAACCTATTTCCTTCGATAATTACTTTTATTCTTTGATCGTACAGATCGTATCAGTTGTATCCATATAATTAAATTTAATTACGGTTAGTAATAGGATGTGAGGAAATCGAGTTACTGTATATGAAAAAAAAAAAAATTGAATGGGAGAGAAATAAAATATAAAAACAAAAAAATATATTATATATAGAAACAAAAATTGATACAGCTACACAGATGAGAATATATAATTAAATAATACTTACATATCTAATTTATTATGGTTGTATATAATTTATATCAAGTAATTAACTATAATAAATGCGGGGATTTGATCGGTTAAATACATCTTTCATATTTCATTTTCTAGTGGAAATATGGTGGGCGTTTTCATCCCCGCTCCCTCACACCCTTTTAGCGAGATGGTTGAAAATAATTTACAATTTTATTTTTCTTTTTTTCTATTCCACTATTCTAATTTCTATATAAAATCCGTATCGTAGTATCATCATATTTTACTGTATAATAAGTTAATTGCCACTTATATGTACCTATATACTATCCGTATGCATGTGGAAACTAATTACCTTAATAACAATTTATTCTATCATTGTCATTATTTGAATTTATTTCTGAATGTTCGAATGAGAAACTGATTTATTAATGGAATAAAGTGATTCAATCATTCCTAGCTATTGTTGGTTACATTTGATAGAGACCACTTTGCTAAATATTGGCACACATAAAATGAATGGAAATTATTCGTAGACAAAACAGACACTTGATATCAATTGCAACATAAAATTATCGTTTTGGAGGATTAAATTCAACCCCTATTTTCTATTTAAATTATGCATTAGGATATATATGGGAATTCGAAATTGATTCTAAGAATCAAACTTCCCAACTTTATTTTATTTTTAGATTAGTCGTTCACGACACGCTGTATTGTGGTAATGCAACCTTTGTTGGTTGATTGTATGTATTTTAAATGCTATATAGTTGACGACTCTCAGCAACATGGTCCTTTTGAACTAGAATAAACTATATTGCAACATTATTCTGCATTAAGTTCGTGAAAAAATCAATCATTGTATAACCGCCTATCATTAAACTATTGTTGTGTTTCGTGGATGTCAGGATTAGTCAGTTGAGAAAATCTTCGAATAATTTAACAATAAGAAAATGATTGTATTAGAAACGGATAATAATAAAAATAATAATAATAACAAAACAAACAACAATAATAAACAAGAATAAGAAGAAGCAACAACTAAATATATTCTTCAACATATCATTATTGTCAATTTAGACATAAATGACCGGGTCCGATGGCTGATAAATGGTATATACGATTGTAAATATAGAAGTCGAGCTGCATGCAGAGAGAAAAGGTACGTGCCACTGTTCCCAACAAACAACTACAATGTGGGTGGTTCGATTCACGATTCAAGAATCGGACATTGGAAACAGTTCAAATTCAAAAAATATACTATGTATAATACAACAAACTCTCGACCGACACAAAAACACCACACACCACGAACAACTATGCTATTTCACATGGAAATTGGCCATGGATTTATATTACAATCCATTATTATTATTATTATTTATTTTCAAATTACTAATTTAAATAATGATAAGACGACGCAATGATGGCGACCTCCACTACCTCCCGCTATCTCCCGCAACCATTTTATGCCAGCTATTATTATATTCTATAACAATAATAATAATAATAACAATAATAATAATAAAAAAAATAATAATAATAATAATAATAACTATAATCGTAAACGTCGCAGCGAATAACAATAATAATAACAATAACCATTCGTAAGACATGTATACGGCTCCGGAGAGTTTCATTAGTTCAATCACGTGCCTTTGGCGTTTTGTTGAGTGTGTAAAGTCGCCAAGCATATATTTAGCCAAATATTAATGTTAATGAACTTAAAAAAAGTTTACGTTATATTATTATACTATATCAACCCTATATATAGTAATTATTAAATTTTTTTTTAGAGTTATACTATAATTTAGAAACTACTGATATAATTTTAATAAAAAAAAAAATTGTATGTAGATTGACCATCTGTGATTATATCTTTAAATTGCTACAATTAAAAATAAAGTTATAACGTAAATTTTATACGTTATAGTACATATTTCCCAAATACTATATATATAGAGAGATGGGTTATCATAATAATAACGTAAATCCCGCATATTCATTCATTTTTTTTTTACAAAGTCGGTTCATTACTAACGAGGATATTTATGGTGAAGATGAAACTATAAAGGCAGGCTATCAGTTCACTAATTATCCCATCTCTATTATGATTTATTTTTTATATCAAGATAAATCTTAAAGATAAAACTAAGTGGAAAAAGTTATTATAAATTGTTTCATCTAGCAAGGAGCACATTGCTAAATTGGCAAAGGACTAAAGTTGAAGTTTCGAGAATCTTTCTATTCTCGAAACTTCAACTTTAGTCCTTTTCGGCTATGATACAGTAAAACCTTTTTTAACGGACACCTGCCATGACCCGAGTACTTTCTAATTCCTCAAACATCGCATACGTAAATTCCAATGTGGCAAAACTTCTATTATGTCCTTTGTTTTGTTTGGTTTTTATATTGAAAAACTATAGCGAGTGTATCACGGTATTGCTTCTCGCAGTTGGCGGCGACTTTATGAGCATTAGTTCGCGGCTTGTTTCAGCCATTGTGTTCTAATTTTACTTTTTGCTGAGAGAAGATGTAAATAGATTAATGAATGTTTGAACTAAATTATGGCTCTACGTTCTCCAATACACCGCCAACTTCGAGGAGAAATTAAGTGATATACTCGTTTTTTTTTGTTAGAAATTGAATGGTAGATATGTAATAGAAATGAAATTTTATCACATATTCCAAGTGGTCCTCTCGCATCTTTTATCTTCATGTATTTGATTAGGTCGACAACACTAAAGAGACGTGCTTTTTCAGAGATTTACTCCTGGCCTATAGTCGTTGACT
>JAZBGX010003021.1:0-10779 GCA_037414775.1 Zonitis immaculata | reverse complement strand
TCGAATAAAAATGCTTTTTTGGCGATCTTTTTTCTTTCCATCACAGTCTAATTCCCTTATCAAGTTACGAATTTTTTTTCCTATGGTATATTCAGATTTGAAAGGGCATGGATTCTAGCTCTACTTTGGAAGGTGATCAGGTTATTTATTCGTTGTATTTGTCTAGTGAAGTATCTTATTATTAGTGTTCTTCTAATTTTTTTTTTTAATTATTGAAGGTGTACCTATTGTGAGAGTAAAATTAGTTAACCAGTATTAGTAAAAACAACTTTCAATTTCGAATGATTTGAAAAATTATTGCCGTATAAATTCTAAATGCGAAACAAAAATTGTGTTTTGATTTTGTCCATTTCGTGCGGAAAGTACGAATTAGAAAATATCAACAGTCATACTGATAATAATAAATAATAATAATAATAATAGTCGAGGACGGTTTTGGTATTGATCGAGCCAAGTTGCGTTGATTCCACTATATACTATACATTTATAATTTAATTCAAATACATAAATAAGTACTTCAATGAAAGATATTTGATACTGAGGATGAACTTTGATTGCTCTCAATTTAACTTTATATTCTATCGAATAATACCGCCTGTAATTGTATTGCTGCGTACTTACTATATATCGATTGTTGCTATATACAAATAACATAGTAATCTAACTTACTATTTGATACAGAATTAATATAAAACTTTACCAAAAAAAAATTAGAAATACAATTTTGTAATAATGGTGATGGTAGTTGGGTATAAATCTAACAATAAATCCTGACCAATGGACGTTATGCTTCGATGATTGTTGAGATTTGAAACTGTAATAATAATGATAATAATAATAATAATGGTAGAAAATTACATTGCACACGATTTAGTTTAAAAGTTATATTTGCAATAATTTCTGTTTTACTAAATATTTACTATACTTACGTGGATTAAAATATTTTTATGTAGTAGAATTTTAGGTATATAGAAATGATTATGTTGATGTGTTAATTTTAATTTTATTTAATTGTTATTGCATTGTTGATGTTTTGGAATTAAATGCGACGACTCTAATGTCGAGCTCTCTCTACAACTCTATTACTATAATAATGTCCATGATAAAATATCGAAATAATTGTTGCCATTAGTTTTAATTATATGTTATATAACCTTTATTATTATTGTTTAATATAATTTTGTTAAACGTTATTTCAGTCCAAAACATATGTAATGTAATGTAAAATTGCGATATGAAATATTCAATCTATCCCTATTAATATTTTCATTAGTTTGATCGGTTAAGATTTTCAATTTTATCGTAAAATTGAAGGAGATAATTAATTTCAAGTTACCACAAGCCTGAGCCAAATTCAATTTTTTTTTTTTTGAATTCAAAAAAGCCACCTGGACTTGATTTTGTAACTGTTAAAATGGTCAAAGAATTGTCGAGAGAAAATTAAAAAATCACCAATTATATACCAGAAAAGAATCCGATAGAGTATTCTAATAGAGACCCATATACGCTTATTGCTGCCTGTGATCTCTAAATTACTCCAAAAGTTGTTGTTTCATAGACTAGACTCTTGAAAATTGAATACCAGATCATCAGTTTGGATTTTGCTAAAAACACTCCAAAGTGCAACAAGCCCAAGTCATAAATATAACGTTTGAGAAGAAACAATACTGTAGTGGAATATCTCTTGATATTACAGTCAGTATTTTGATAAAGTCTGAATATTTTTCCTTCAGCTTACTTCATCGTCCTAAAATCGTATTTCAACGATAGAACCTTACGGAATAAATAGGAATCTGACTATTTTCCTATTAGTTCTGTAATGTTGCGATGCAGTATCTTGCTCCACTGCTGTATGTTTTGTACAAGTCAGACCCACCGACGATGCTGGATGTTAGTGGGTGAAACGGCTATTCGTTCTGGTCATGCAGCAGTGGTTAAGAAAATGGAAAATACAAGTAAACGAGAACAGTTCTGCACTTTGCAAGAAGTACGCCTAAAAGTCACAATAAATAATACAGATACTATTCAAAATATCTGGAGGTTCACATTTCTAGACACTAAATTGATATGGAAAATTCAATAATCAACAAATACAAAGATCCTAATCTAAAATAGTACAGATATCGATGGGTATTATCATGATAACTATTTTTATTTTATGTACAGCTTAAAGAATTTTTTTATTATGTTGTTTGCTATATTCATTCAACACTTATAGGTTTCTCGAGTTAACTCCTTAATTTTACAGGTAATTTTAATTCTACTGCAATGAATTTCTATTTTTACAAAAAAGAAGACTAACTAAAGTTTGATTTCCATTTAACTATGTTATGGAATAACTAAACGAATTAACCATAAACAACATTGTAACATTTGTATTGCAGTATTTATAAGAAGATTACAACTATACAACAACTATATAGAGAGCTTTTCCTAGCCTTTATTTATTCTTCAAGCTTCGTATTTCACTTTTAACGAGACATTCTCATTTGTTCTAATCATGAAAGATATGACAGAGTTAATAATATAAAATAACTGATTATATGGCCGATTATTACTTATTTCCAAAAAAAGTTTCAACGATCAAATTAATAAAAATTCAAATTACTTTCAATTATTATTTTTTTAGAAATTTATTTTATCTTGCATAGTTTAAAAAAGAGAAAAGAGACTTTTAATATGCTGACAACATGGACTATTCATCTCTATTGATAATAATGTAATTGTATTATATTTTAATGATATATTGTAATGTAGAATTGACGTCAATTTTTCAAATATCAAATTTCGGACAAATAAAATTATATATTACAAACTAACATTTATTCTATTCAAATAATCATCAATTTTAATCAAATTTATCATCAATTGTTGATTATAGAATTAATAATAATTGAAAGTGTCGAGTATCATTTTTTTTTTTAATAATTGTATTCACTATTTTCCATATACAGTGTGTTCCACCTAAGCGAGTGTTCTCATCAATTTTTTTTTGTCTAATCTTTCAATCTTTATTGATTGCATTTTCGTAATTGAATTAATTGTGAATTTTAATAAAGAAAATTTCGAAGGAATCCAACAAAGAATGTGGTTTGGATTCGGCTTGAGTTATTAGAAATTTCATTTGGAGGGGAGTAGGAAATAATTCGAATTTTTCTAATAGGAAAATGTAAATCAAATAAATACACGGAGGGTCTCAATTTATTATTTCTAGACATAATTTTTTAGGAACTGTGTTTTGGTAAAATATCCTAAATTAATTGGAAATGATTAGGATTTTGATGTAGCAATTTGGAGGTTCTGTGGAGAATGTTAATTTTAAATTGAATTTTGGTCGAACGATCACGATTTTCTATATTTTAGAAGGAAATTATTATTTCACATCAGTGGTTTTCCATCACTTGGTTTCAAAAATTAATCGAAAAAAAAGTAGCTACATCCAAGATTTACAAAGCGTTTTGTAATTTCAATTAAAATTTCCAAGTATTTTTGATTGTGCTAAAGAAAATTTTATGACTTTTTCTCGTTTCGAATAATTATTCGCTTAATTAATGTTTTTATCGAATTCCATTAATATTTCACTGTTCAACAATCAAACATTGATTGAGTCATTATTATCGCAGCTCAGACATCTTGTTAGAGGTTTTTTTATTTTATTTAAAATGTCGATAACTAGAAATCACATCAAAGCTGGATTTTGTTAAATTTTTTTTTTTTTTGTGAAAAAAGGCCACAATTTCCTTTTAGAGACGAATCATTATCCAAGATGAAATTTTACTTCCTGGTTTTTGAATCGTGACATTGTAATAGATCATTGACTTTCATGTGTAGAGAGTAACGCTTCAAATCACTATTTTTTTAATAGTCTTTCACTTCTCTATTATTATTTGTTTTGGAAGTATTAGGAAAAAAAATCATTTAAACAAATTCCAATAATTAGTCATGTTTTTTTTCTCCCATGGATCCTTTTTTTATTTTAAACCAATTATGATAATCGAGGTGGTTTATAATCGACCACCTAGTTCGTTTCAATCCTATTTGGGACAAGTAAATTGGATGAGGTTTACCTTCTTGTGTCGTCCAATAGTCGAGATCGTTACAAAATCACACCGAAGAAGATTTAAATTTAGAAATTTTTCAATTTATCTTTCAATTTGTACCGATATCAGATGTATTCAAATATAGGCAATTTGCTTCCCTTCACTCTCTAACTATTTTAAGTAACAATTTTTTTGCTTCTTATTTAAATCAAGCTCAAGTTTCTCCCACAATATCATATATTGTCGTTTTTTATTTAGGATTTTTTAGGAAATCAGCAATTATATTGTTCCTTCTATTTCATAATTAGTTGATGAAATCGAATCGTTCGGTATTTGATTATAGAATGGAATACAACCCATTGAATCTGGGTGGTCTTGTATTTTTTGATACAATATTGAATTGTTATGGTTACCTCCACGTAATTATCTCTCTTTAACTCTTCCACAACTTAATGGATACGGGTATAAATTTGTTACTTTACTGTGAAATAACAAATTTTCCGACAAAAATTACTTTCAGTTAAAATTCCAATAATATTAAATATAAATGTCTAGAAATAAAGAGTGAGTTATAAAATATTTGGATAAGAACATCAATGTCAAGATATTGATCAATGATCTTTATTTCGTTTCTCCATTTAAATTCTGTATCCTATATATCCTATCTACTTGCATTAAAAAAAACAAAAAAACTATATGTATATCGCTGTTCGAATTAGATGATTTAAAAATACACGAGTACAACTTTCTCAATCAAAATTACCATACAAGTTATTATGGTAAATCTAGAGTTATACACGTAGTTGTTAGACTTGATTTTGAAAATCAATAAAAAAAAAACCTATCCTACCAATAATATTTACCGTTATAAGTAAACAAAACCGAAATTAATTGCTTTAGTGGTTGAAAATTGCTATTGATAATTTATAAATTTAAACGATCTATTATTGAAACGTTATAGTTTGAATTTCGACCAATATGCTAACAAATTTTTAATTATTTTTTTAATTATCGGTCTTTTCCAAGATCGTCTAGAAATAGCACAATAAATATAGACGATTTCACTTTATATTTACTACAAACACATGTTTTGCTCTGAATTTTATTATAAAATGCATATGATGATGTAGATGGGAAATGTGCAAATTTTATAAAAATAGCAACGTTATTTTTTTTTTCAAGTCTTAAATTATTATTTTTATAATTATGAAGTCTCTTGCAGTTAGTAGAACAAGAAAATTGGTTTTAGTTTAAATTTTTTTTTAATAAATTTGAGTGTTTATACAGGCTGTTTTAAATTAAGTGGTCATGCTCACTAATTGCGTCGGTTGAATCAGTAGGATTTTTCTAAACAGAAAAATTATCAAACAATGAGATGTTGAGTTTTTTGAACGCGACGCGCTATATATTTCTGTGCCAATCGATGTAAAATTCATTTTTGAATCAAAATGCTTCTATAAATTTTTCTAATAAAAAGAAGAATGACTGAACCATTGATAGTTCATTCTTAACCTTCTAAAGTATCTATCTTAGTCAATCAATCATTATAAAACTAATCAAAAACGTTGCCATCATTTTTAAGTTCACTATGTGTTGCCTGTATTACCAGCAGCAGCATTTATAACGTTTTTATGCAGTCCTATTATATAATTCATTCACATTGTTGTATCTTATGTTATAAACCTCATTAGTTAGATACCTCTTAAAATCAGAATCTAAAGGAGCCAGATCTGTTGAACAAAGTGGATACTGTACGGGAACATTTGTAGCTATCGCCAAAAGATCTTTGCAAGACTCTTCTAACGTCATTCAAAAAGTTCACCGCCATTTCTCATTTTACTGACAATAGTTTTCTGTCCCAGCGTACAACCTCAGATCGTCCAAAAATTCTGTTCTATACAGCTAATTGAACCGACTTTATAACTCCAATAAATTTGACTTGAAACACCTTGTATAGTGAAATTTCGTTACATAACAAAGACTGTTTGAAATCCAAGAAGCTTTGATGAAATGCAATCGAAGATAATTGTATTATTTTGTAATATTATAATAATTAATATTCGACCCTTGTTCGGTTTATTATAATAATAATAATAATAATAATAATAATAGTAGTTTTCCGTATTTTCTGTTCTCTATTTTATTTTTCTTTAGTAGAAAAATATTGGTATATAATGGGAATAATCGATAAAAGTATTGCATTATTCAAGTTGCTAACAATAACTTAAATGGGGTTGTTTTGTGAGCTTTAGTAGTTTGTTTATTAGATGATTTATAATAAAAATTCAATTTATAGTGAATCGAATGCGACTTGACTCATATTAAGTATAGAAGAAGTTTATAATTAAGTAGAAAAATGTAGATTTACAGCGCCACCTATCTTGTATATTTCGTATTAACAGTTAAATCAAGTTCTTATTGTACAATTTTAGGCTTTCATTACTTATTGTTTATGTTGGGATTTCTCGCTTCTATTCTCCCATCTCTGATGTTTATAATTAAATTTGTAAAATTCGAGCTTCTATCGAAATAACGTATTTCTTTATGCAACTTCGAATAAACTTTAGTTTTATGAACATTTTCTCTAGTTATCTGAAATTTCCCCAGTTTTTAAAATTATTTTCACTTTTTCTCCTATACTACTTGATATATGTATGTACATATAATTTTCTATTTTTTCCATCCATGTCCTGAATTTTCCAACTAATAAATCAAAATTCAGGCAAGATAATATTCAATTTTTAGATAAGATTTTTTTATCAAATACGATTTCTGGAAATTTACAATTTACATCATTTACATTGTCTGTAAGAATTTTTCTCAGTTCAAGTTTTGTTGTTGTTTTTTTTTAACGGGACTTAAGCTTTACCATACTCAAGAATTTGTTTATTAAAAGTAACTTTGAAACGGTATATCGTTTTTTAAATCCCGTGCAAATTTCCATTTTTATCTTAAAGAAATTGGATTATTCTAATTTTGTTGATTATTATTGATTGAGATTTTCTAGAGTCTAGAGCGAATTTTCCATTTTATTCATCGGTATTTCCATTGTTTTCACCGCATTCCAGACTCAAACATACTTTAATGTTATAGAAAATTTTCTTGAGCTCTGAAAATTGGTTTTTCTATTGATTTTCGAAATTTACTATAGCGGAATATAGTTGAAAGGAGAAAATGTACATATTTGTACAAAACTTCCGTTGTTTTATGAATAATTGGTGCTTTTGAAAAAATTTCCTTCGATAACATATCTGACATCTCCAATGTTTTCTCCTTCTTCTAAATTTCCATATCAAAGAAAGAAAATTATCAAATGGAACTTCTGAATCCTATTGGATTAGTTGTTTCATATCTTTTGATTCTCTAAATTTTCCAACTGTTGAAAGTTGGAGAATCTTTAAAGCAAAATCGTGGAAACTTATTGTTAGCTAGAGATTGCAGGAAATTTTGTGCATAAAACAATTTCAACATTCAAAAAGCAATTCAATCTTCGGTTTTTCTAAAAAAATTTTTTTTCATCTGTACAAGAAATTTTCTCAATTGAAATTGAAAAAAATCAAGAAATCCTCAATATAAAGTATTTTTTTTTCCTTTCATTTTCGAATTTTTTTTATTTTTAAAGTTTTACTGTTTTTGACTGTCGTGGAAATTCTCAAAAAATTGAATTATTCTAATTTTCTTGATTATTATTGTTTGAAATTTTCTAAAGCAAAATTTTCCATTCTATTCATTGGTATTTGCATTTTCCCTATTTCCATTTATCTACACAACGGGATGTAGAAACAACAACAAAAAAACAACAACCAATTTCTTTACACCTGCTTTCACCTACCACTGTAATTTAGAATATTTTTGAATCGAAATCTATTATCTATTATACGTGTAAATTGGCGAACAATACTGAATTTACATGAACAATTTTTAAAATAGAGGGTGAAGAATTGATGTTCCTAATAAAATATGTATGTGAATATAGGATTTTGTTTTGTTTTTTTTTTTGACAAGGGAAACTCTATAAATTTTTTACATATTTATTATTTTTTCATTGATGTTGTACGTAAATATATACAGGGAGGCTAATATTTTATGTAAAATGAAACTATCTTATAACATAAATCAATTTTGACAGCTTATAAGATTATTAAATGAACGATTGATTACCGTTGAAGATAGAGGCGGCTTATTCAATAAACCATATGGTTAAGTGAAATTTTATACGAATTTCTTTATTAAATTAGAATACCAAATTGTTAATAATAAATCGACGATATTGTGAAATTGATTTTTGATTTGCTTCAGTTATTACTAGGCTATAGTTTTATTATTATTATAAGTTTCAAAATAGACGTACAACATTGCATACACCGCCAGAATTTGTCAATGTCTACTAACAATAAGCGAGATTGTGCTAACTTTTTTATAATGGCTACTCACGATATTATTCCTGTGGTTTATTCGATCTTGAGTGGCTTATTTGCAACAGTTATTGTCTTATTTATCGCAATTGCAGCAATCAGTCGTATAGAATCTGCGCCACGAATTCTACCGATACAACAAGCGACGATGTACATACATTTGACAATGAGTTGAAACAAATAGTAGAGGAATTTATTTTCAAAAACTCCCTCTAGTTATAATCAGACCGTATATAAAATATTGATAGTTGTTTTATTGTTTATTCCAATTTTTATTGTTAATTGCGTGAAATTTCATTACGTAAATATTTGTATTATTGATATGTTTGTTTTTGTTTTGAATTATTAGCTGTATTATTGATTGATTCGATTTTGATTCAACAACAAATTCCATCAGATTCATTGGATGAATTAAAAAAAAAAAAAATGATTCGAGATCATTTGATTATATCATCATTCCGCTGTTTACAGATTTGTTAAGCAATAATTTAATGTCTTTATATATTTAGTTTTTGATTGAAGAAATTTTATCTGATTTGTCTTTTATAGTTTATAGAATAAATAAGGTTTATATTTATTGATACTTCCTATTAAAGGTGTGTTATCTTTGTGTATATTTTTATAGATCAAATTTCAACTCCCATCTATTTTATTCTTATTCGTAACATAGAAGAAATAGATTTTATGTTTCGAAATCACGTTTGAAACTTTTTTTTCTGTTGTAGGTATATTTTATTTTATTATTATTTTTGTTTAGAATATAAATTTTCGTTGTAAATTCATAAAGTTATTTCCTGTATTAAGTTTCTGTAAAAATGAAAGAAGAAAAAAATAATAACAAGATATCTTATAAATAATTTATAATTTTAGGAATTTTTCAATTTATTGAAGCGCAAATGCCTTTCACAAACATTATTTTTTTGTTGGCCTACTTCACAAGCCATACATTGCTCGATTTATACCCAATTTCGGTGGTAATTACAATAATTTTTACTGGCTTTGTTTATTGTGCAAAAAATTTACTTTCAAATAAATAAAATATTCAATTTGTCGAAAAACAATTGACACAGTTTTGGGTTTTGAATTCTTTATATTTTGTTCATTAGAAAATCACAATAAAAAGAATACAATGCTTTAAGTAAATCGAGAATTACCAAATAAGACGATAAAGGATTTTCACTTGGTTAGTTTTGTTTTTTTTTCTTTATAAATAAGCAACACAATATAAACTTCAAAAATTTGAGAATCTTAGAAATCAAGGAAGATTATTGGCCCAATTTGTTAGTAACAGCTTGAAATTTTGCTTCAACAAACTCAAAGTTTCATGAAAGCAGAAAAAAGAAGAGATTAATTAAATTATAAGACAAATATAAAGCTTTGATCAAGGCATTATGCCTAATTTTGATCCTTTGAAGTTTCATCTTTTGATAAGCCTGTTTTTTTTTGAATCAATAATTTTTCTTAATCGAAAAATACTTAAGAAAAACAAAAATATTGATTTTCATTCGAGAGTTTTATGAATATTTTTTCTAAAAATAACTGTTAATACAACTATTTGATAATAGAGAGAATTGACGATAACAGTTGTTAGTGATAGTGATTTTAATCATACCATCTGATTCAATACAATCACACTACATCAATGTTTTTCCACACCTGTCAATATCGTTCAAATCGAAAACACATCCACACTCATCAAACAAAATTAAATTGCACTACCTATGTGCTAGATATTGGAGAAAGGATCATCGTCGTATATACGAGGAGTGGTCCAAAAGTAATTATAATCGATGTAATACACAATGTTTATTGGCAATCTTATTTGAATAGCGTAGTAAGAGTCTATAATAGAGTCTACAATAACTGTCCTCTTGGAAACAGACGCCGTAACCTTTTGCGCGAAGCTTGTGATTTTGAATTTCTTCATTGTCATTACCAGGTGATCGATTATTGTTTAGTTTCAGGATGGAAGTGATGTATTCACTAGTCTGATAATATTCAAGATTTGCGGACGCCTTGTCCATGGAAAGTTTAGCGCTGATGATTCTTTTGAACACTGACCAGTGATCTCAGTCAAATGTTTGATAGTCACTAGTCAGCTGAAACTAGATTTTGGACTTTTTCCTCAATGTTTTGCCGGTATAGGGCATGCGTACGTCTGTGAACTTTTGGATCAGTCCTCGTATGTATGTTATACATAAATTTGATGGACTATATAGATTTAATGTCAAAATCAGATTTTCAATCATCATCAAATAAATGATAAAAATAAACAACAAAATAAATAATAATAATTTTCATCACATTGCGAGGATATGTTACGA
>JAZBGX010003020.1:524-10781 GCA_037414775.1 Zonitis immaculata | reverse complement strand
TTACCAAACTTCTACTTCTTGAATTTGGTGATTGTTGTTGTTTGGCCACTTTATTCGAAAATTTATTCTCATCTTGTATTTGTGTATTTTCCAATTTTGTTGTAATCGATTGTACACCACCATATTTTGGACGTTTTTCACCCCTCTCCATGAACGAATTTCCACGTCTTAAGAGGGCGCTACTACCACCACCACCACCATTCGTAATAGTAATGGCGTCGCGACGCCGCTCTAACCCGACATGATTATTATCATTTGTTTGTTGTAAACGTAAACTATTCGAACGTTTCAATGAAATTGGGGATAATACAGGAATACGGGATTCTTTACTATTTATTTTATTATTAAACATTGATGGAAATATATCAGCACTCATTTTATTATAAATATAAATAAATGAAAATATATTATTCAATATAAAAATTTAATAAAACACTTCACCATATTGTTGTTTCATTATAAATTTACAGTTTATTTAGTATGTAATTCTATTTTCCTTAATAATTATTCCCCACTTTACAAAAAACTATAACGCAACAATAACTCATTAGAAAGCGGTCAAATGGAAAATGAATGCGTGGCTTTTATTTTCAAACAAATAAATCTATTATCCGAATAGAATTGTTGGTTGTCTATGAAAATATTTGGATTTTCTGAAAAACAATTATTACTGATAAGAATTATATCATTTATATTTGATGATAAGAATATATATAAGTATGACAATTATATTGTCAATGTATTTAAATAATAATATTGGCGCCAATTAATTTCAAATTACTAAATTATCTGTCTTCGAAAATTAACAAGCGTTTATTACTTCGAATTAATCGAATTTAATTATTTTAAATTAATTAATTAGAGAATTCTAATTTGATAACTATCAAAAGTGGTGGCACTTTACGAACACCTGTATATAACAACATAATTCATAATAAATATGTATGCAACCAAACATACCTTCTAATAGTAATGCGATCATCTAGTTATATAAAAAAATTAGATTTTCCGGATTAAAATAATTGAATTGATTCAATTAACAATCGTTATATAATTTTATATTCGAGAAAACAATGAAGAATTGAAATTTGTGCAACCGATCCTATTTAATTCACATCTTATGTATCTAGAATAGGGTGAGTAACAACACACTTACCCTTAATAAAAAATAAAAAAAATCGTAAAATTTGCATACACTATTATCTAATAGGTGTATGAAAATATGTCGTGGAAATTTCGAGCTTCTAGGACAACGAGGGTGGTAGTTATAGAGATAGGGGGACTGGATTTTTTTTCATTTTTCTATAATTGAAGTTATCCATATTTTACAGGAAAATTATTGATTTGTGACAATATTGATAATTTATTCAAATCATTTCTCTCGAATTCCATCTAGTTGAAATATTTTCCAACTTTTATAGATGTGCAGAAATATGTTGTGCATATTTCAAGTGTTTGAGAAGGTCGGGGCGATAGTTGATAGGGGTGGAGATTGGAAAAATTTCTATAATTTCCATAATTGAAATCATCAACATATTAATCCAACCCACTACTTACCAAATTCCGGTCATATTTACACAGAATGCTTAGAGCAGAAGACAGTAGATGAGCTTACTGCGCGGAAAAAGATACAGTGGAGCATACAATGTTCCATTGTAGTAGATGGACAGAGCAACGCCGAAGGGCGGAGTTTTATCTCGCAACTCTGTTTCTGGACGACGTGGTGTCGAATCCAGGGAAAACTGGACCATCATCCAAGGTATGGTAGAGGCTATCGTGAAAAGAAAAGCAGAAGAAGGTAGGGCGCCAGTTGGTGGATCCTAAAATAGGACCACTGGCTCCATGCATCGCCAGGATCAGAAGACTAATGGTGGTTGCGGCGGGTGTCTGTGTCACAGGAGCTAATAATGGGAGGCCTCTCTGCAGTTAAGTGACTCGTGAGGAAGGAGAAGAAGGCAAGCCCCCTACGGATGTGATGCCGCAAGGTGATTTCCGGAGGAAGGGTCGACGAAAACGTAGAAGCAAAAGCACTCAAGGCCGTGCCTCACGTTTGTGTGCAGGGGGGCGGCCCATGGTATAAAAAAAACTGCTTATATTGTATTTGGAAGAATATAGGCAGCTAGTCATCATCATTTAATTAAAAACATATGATTTAAAGGGATTTTTCAAGAATCTTATTAGATAATGATTGATGATGAAAAAAAATAATAAGAAATCAAATATAAAATATTTACAAACAAAATAAAAACAAAAACATCTAACCATCATTTTTTCACTTTGCACTTAATCTTATCAGTTTGTAGTGTAAATAGTATAAATACAAACACTACAAATTTAGGATTCTGTAGATATATGAATGCCCTTGAAGGCATTATGAATGTTATCCGGTTTCATTGTCTTTCAGTAGTTGAATTTTTTTTAGAATGTCCAGGGTATACTACTTCGACGTATGAAGAAGTTGTGCCGTATGGGCTTCTAAGTGGTCTCCATTGAGACAAATTACAAAAATTTCGATCAAATTAGACTTTATCACCTTCTTTCATCAGGTCACTTTTTTCTCCAATAGAACTGAAGGAAAAACTTCCAGCGTATATCGATTTATCCCTAAAGTTTAGAAGCTTATGAAGGTTTGTTGATAGACCTTATCAAAGCATTTCATTTTATTATTTCACAGCTTTTTTTGCTTCTAAATAGAATAAAAAAATATCAAATCCCAATGTAAAGCGTTAAAACGATTAAAATTGTCGTTCGAGGAGCCAGTACCGAGGTAAAATTGCGCTATTGCCGAGAAAGTGTTATAAGCAGGAGCGTTACATTGTAACGAAGTTTCACTTTAATGAATTGTAAGCAGAATTTCAATCACCCAAATCCAATTTAAATTACTGAATCATCAATTTTTAATAATAATAATTAATGTTGCAAGTCAATTCCTACTATTCAATTGCAACACAAATGTGTACATATATAGTTATATTTATATATTAATGATTATTTTAATGTTACCATTTCAAAATTACTAAATAATAATGTTGAATCACAACAACGTCAATATTTTGTAATTCAGTTAATATTTTATTATAAATAAAATATGTAATTATGAAATAGACAATTCAAAGCTCCCGCTATTTTCAATTGTTTCGATCAGTTTTGACAGCTGCGATCATGAAGGATAAATATCGCTCTTTTACAAATAATGTAAACTTAAATTATTTATGGATATAATTTCGGCAAATCTAGACCTTCATATGTAACAATTATCAATTTTATATTGAAATTATTATATACTTGTTATAGATAATTTTTTTTAGCCTTATTTATATAATTGAAGAATTACCGACTGAGTGTCATGTCATAACTAACTCGATCATGTCCTGTGTTTAATTGCAATTTACAATCAGAAATCTAACCTTTGTACCAATAATTATTATAATAAATTGTGTAATTATTTTCTATCGTCAATCATATCAAATAATAAATGATTAGTTGTGTTTGTAATAGATAAATTGTTCAGTTGTTATAATGGGTATAAAAACATATGTACATTTAATAGCAGCTGTACATTTTTGGTATGGTTGTTATTATGATTGGTATTTTGTTAAAATACCCTCGGAATTCCATCATTCTGGTCCGAAATTTGAAGAATACCATAAATTAAAATATTTAACATATTGGGATGCGGTTGTTACACTTAAAATCCTAAATAACAAAAAAAAAACTTAACCTAATATTTCCCATTTTGTTTTAGTTATTGCAAGCTTCATTTTTTACATTATGTTTATTAAATGATCTAATTGGTAATAATGAAAGTATACCAAAAAAAGAGCCATTATTGAGGAAACTACGTAATTTGGTATTATAATAATTATCGATATAATCGGATATTTTATTATTATTATTTGATTGTAGATATTGCCTTGTTTAGCGTTTCCAATATCAATGTTTGTTGGATTGACATTTTGGGGCCTGTATTTTATTGATCGCGAATTGATATTCCCAAAATTTCTGGATAATTTCTTTCCAAATTGGTTAAATCATGTTATGCATACAAATATAATGATATTTATTATAATTGAAATGTTCACAACATCTCAAAGTTATCCATCACGACGATTTGGTTTGATCATTTTATCAACATTCATGTTTACATATTTAATATGGTTACATTATATTTATATACAATCCGGTACATGGGTTTATCCAATATTGAATGTATTAAATTTTCCATTTAGAATTTTATTTTTTATTTGTTTATTAGGTTTATCGATAATTTTATATGTGTTAGGTGAAAAATTGAATAATTTCTATTGGGAACGATTAAGACATAAACAAAAAAATCATCTACAATAATTTACAAAATCGATTCAATTCAATTTATAATGCGAATTTTTCATGTTTAAGATTTTACGATAAAAAAATTGGAAAAAACGACGTAACTGAATTCAAGAAAAACATTGTGATAGTTAAACAAAATTCTTATAAATAGTATTGTGCCTGTTTAGAATAAAACAATTTTTTGGCAATAAAAAAATTATACATCATCGACTATAAATTTGTTAGAATTTATTAGAATTAGTATATAATAGTTGTAGATGCGATATTTATCGGACGTCCTATATATCCGGGTATATGGTTTACGAAAACTGCCCAGGACCGGCTTAAGTTTAGAAATAATTATTTTTTTTTGAATACTCATCGTTTTTTTTTTCTTGTGATAAAAATAAATATAAATGTTGCTATTCGACCTTTTTTTTTCTAACAAGCTAACAAATTGTGCGAATTTTTTTCTCTATTCCTCAATGTTAATCAACTTGTAGTTCACCTTGAATAAGATAAAAATGTATTTGAGTGCTTGGTACGGCCATTCGTTGTGGAAAAAAATGTCAAAAACAAATAACAACGAATAAATATAATAATTTATATAAAACCAATCAAAGACAAAATAACAATTCAACATAATTTAGGTTCAATGTATATTTATTTAATCATAAATAAATAAAAACACCTTTGAAACATTGTACAAAAATAATTTAAAAAAAACGCTAACTTTAAACAAAGTAATGTAAGATAAATTAATAATAATATTATTCGACCGGAAACCAAATAAATGTTATTAATTCTAAATATTGTTATTGCTTTATAATTCCCAAAACACCTGTAATAAAATTAACTGATAATAATTTACGTGTGTATAGATAATTTTAATTCCTTTTCCTATATTTCTGTATTATACAGCGTGTTTCAACATTGGGATGCATTTTTTTTCTGCGGGTGTTTTTCTAATCGAGGAAACGATAAAGGCACTTGCGGATTCAAATGGTGACATCTTTAAAGAATATGTTGGCGTTTAAACGGTTTTTCTATAACTATCTGGGAAATATGGCAAATTAATTATTTGTCAACAATTATATGCAGTTTGGAAATTATAAATCGGAATATTTTCGAATAAAAAATTATATGTTCTTGTATGATTGATGATATTAATTTTCCAGATCTTCCCAATAGCTAAAATGGTCAAATAGTACATTTCCTTTACACATATTATATAGGAGAGGAGTCACTGAAGGAACACTCTGTATTGTGTGTCATGATAAATTGATGTAAAGCAATTTATAAACTATAAACAATTCAGCAATGAATCCATATTGCACAATTTTTTCGTGAAACAAATTACGAACGGGTTATGTATTACTAAGCATGAGCAGCAAATTGTTTAACATTCGCGAATAAAAGAACTTCAGAACTATTGAAGCATTCGGTTCCAGTTTTCTGTTCTAGAATCTCTAGGACTATATAGTTACTACCCGGTTCGGAACCAGCTATATTACTTTAGCTAGAATAGATAGATATGAGTACAACTTTTTTCACATTTGCATGTTCGTTTATTCGAGGTTAGGGATTGGGAAAAAAATCATGACATTGTCGATAGCAGAAATTAAGAAATAGCGACGCTAGTTATCAACATTTGATAATGTAAAGCAATAAAAATTGTAAAAAATTCCGTTATTATTTATGACACTCTATAGTTTTGTGCTTTTTTTTTTATTCCATAAAATTATGTTATGAATTTATGAATTAGGAGCGGACGAAAAGACGCACCTCAGATTACCGTAGGCGTCTAGCGAAGCGCTTCACAAACGCTTATATTTGAATCAAAGATGGTACTCCTATCGAAAATAAATAGTGAGATGGTAAATTTGAGTTATATAGTCGACTTCTCTAGTCTACTGTAATTATAGACTCATAGGAAATGGTGAATGGATTCGACCTTAAAGTCGGTTAAAGTTCTAACTGTATCCATTGATGCGTTCCAGCGTTACCCAATTATTATCGCATATACAAGTTTCTAAACAACTCAATTCAATACAAATATTACTATGTGTAATATACAGACAGGGTGGTCCAAAGTTGGAGACTAAGACTTACTGTGGTAAAACTATAAAAGATAACTGTCTATCTATCTGATTATTTGATAATTGTTCCATAAACATGTCTCTGATACTACTATCTTAAAAAATTACCAATACTTTATACATTGTCGGACTGGAATTTGCCGCTCCCTTGTTTAGTAGTACGAGGTCTTGATTTAGGCGCTTTCTGTAGGGGGCGACAATCCGCTCCTAAATGATGAATTTAAATAATCGTACATTAAAAAATAAGTTTCAAAAAATGACAATTCCTGCACGAGACCACGGTCTTATAGACAGGTCTTGATTCTGCTATCTTACTATCATTGTTGTAAGAATTTAGTTACTAAAATTGCCACAAGGAGCGTCATAATGGAGTAGGACAACTGTGCGGGAAAGAGACAACAATAGAAAGTTGTTGTTGTTGTCTCTTTCGCGTACATTTGGCCTCCTCTACTATGACGCTCCTTGTGGCAGTTTTAGTAACTAAGCTCTTACAACATAAGAGTTCACCGCCACGACTACTAGTGTCGAGACTTGTCTATAAGACCGTGCACGAGACCAAGTTTAAGAAACGAGCGCACAGCGCGAGTTTTTCAATGGTCGAGTGCAGGAGTTGTCTTTTGAAACGAGTTTTTTTATACTATTTTTTCTATTTTGCACCATTTTTTGATAAAAATTGGCTCTTTGAAATTGAAAGGAGTGCTTTGATTTTCATTAAAGCACTCCTTTTTTATTAAAGCACTCCCTTTGTTACCTTAACAACGCTATTATAGACGCAAAATAGAAAAAATAATTATCGACATTCAATATACATAAATAATATCTAACAATAAGTGAACTTGAAACTTATTTATCTAAATATTAAACTATTTATAGAATTATTAATAAATTTTAATAGGTATGTACGTATATACAGCCCGATTCATAAGTGACTTTCCTGGGTCTATAATTCCGGCTTTAGTAGAGGAAATAAAAAGCGCACTTGAGGATTCAAAATGTGATATCTAGACAACATTTTGATATTAAAACGGTTTCTCTAGCTTTTAATGTCAAAATGTTGTCTAGATATCATACTTTGCATCCTCAAGTGCGTTTTTCATTCGCTCCACTAGGGCCAGAGTTATAGACCAGAAAAATCATTTGTGAATCACACTGTATATATATTTTTTAAATAATTAGGTATAACGATAAAGAACATGGTCTCAACAATAATTTACGTGAATAATTTATGCATTTGGATAATAAATCGAAAAATCATAGTAACAATTGCAATTTCATTTCCAATAAAATTGCAGCAGTATCTGTAAATTATAAAAACGTCCGTTTTACTGACGTTGTGGAAATAAATAAAAAAGAAAACTAACAATAAGTGGTAGAGAGTTGTTGAAAAGCAAAAATCAGTGATTGAAATTAAAAAGAAAGAATGTGCATCGAATCTCGAATTAAGGGAACTTTTAGAGAGGGTCCTTAAAATTTGTTCGCATAATATTTCCGAACGTCCGTCCATAGATTCATTTGATGAATTATTATCGTATATTGGAAAATACCTCAAAATGGAAGACACTGTTATACGATAACCAATAGGAGCGGAAGAAATGTCAGTGATCTGAAGTTATCACACTAAGGTATTTTTAAGTATACTTACACGTGTAATCAAGAATTATTAAATAATAAAAGTAATTATAATAATATTGATAATCATTTTATTATTGATATATTTTTTTTAATCTTCAATTATTCATCAAAAATTCTACATTATTTAGTATTATTATAGTGTCATCGTCATTATTCCGATAAAACGTTGTGTCGTGTTGTGTGTTGCCCAGAAGTAAATGGGACACTCCGTATATATTTAGTAGTTTTATACACAAAATGAAGAAATAAAAAAAAAGAAACATGTAAAATAGGTTGTTGATCCGTTATCTAAATGACACAATCATTATCATAATGAATCATTAATGAAACTTACTTACACACGCCCTACATATCTATGTATATTAGTTTATCTTTATCAATTATCAAAATATGCCCTTTATAAGAATAAATATACATAGGTAGGTATCTATGATATAATATATTAAATTGTTTTTTTTTATTACCCATAGTAAATCAATTTATTGAAGATAATTATTTTTCATATATGAATTTCACAAATTTTGCAGAGAAATTCAAACAAAGAAACAAGTTCTTCATTATGATTATTATTATTGTTATTATTATTATTATTATTATTATCAATTTCCTTATGTAAATATATATACATATAGTTTAATCCTGTTTTCATCACAACAAATAATTATTGATCGTTTTTTGGTCCTTGGAGCCAGATAATAATCTCTCCCCTCTTAACGAAAAACAAAATAACAAAAAAAAAACTCTCTCTTATGTTCCAAATTTTTCTTTCAAATTTTCTCCCAATTCCAGTCATATTTCATTGTTCCAACTCCAACAACATTATTTATTTAAATCTAATAATAATAATAATAATAATAATAATAATAATAAACAATAGAAAATTTAATAAATACACACACACACAATAGAACATATTCCATTATTTATTATTCATTGTCAGTCGTAGTCAGTGGATTTATAAGGAAACCACGAACCATGTCAGTGACTCAGAATGTTATAAACAATCACTAAATAATAATCTTTGTGTGTGTATTGTTTAATAATAATAATAATAATATTATAGTGAAAAATCTGAAATTTTACAAAAATAAAACAATAATAATAATAATAACCTGCGCAATTAAATGAATTGTGAAAATTAATTACAGCAATAGGTAAGTGGAATGGGGGCAATCAAGGTTGAAAACTAACGAAAAAAAAAAAATACAGTTCTATACCTACGTTAGTTTTATTATATGTATAGATAGTTATTCTAACTATATTCTATATAGTTATTGTTAGAAAAAAGTATGAATAAATATATTATTTTAAATTTTAAATTTACCACCGTTTAGCCGGCAATACAGGTAACAAGTTTTACAAAAAAATTTACCAATAATATTTATAATATAATTAAATAATTTTGGTGTATATTATCATAAAACTGTAGTAATAAACTATGTCATTATTATTAATTTTTAAGTAAATGATGATTTATAACAAGAAATAACTGATAATAGATGATTCACAAACAAAATTAACTTAATAATTAAGGTATGTTATTAACAATATAAGTCAAGGTTATTATTATTATTTCAAGAATATAAACAGAGCTGAAGATTGCATCAAATTTATCAAATCTGAACAATAATAATTATTAACAATCTATTGTTATTATAAATTTACTATATAACAATAGATAATCGATCTTAAAAAACAATAATAAACGATTCAAATTCGAATAATTGTAAACAAAATAAGCGATTAAATAACAAAAACAAAAACAATAGCAAATCAATTCAACTTAGCAACGAGAGACTTAAGTAATTTATTCAAATACTGTGGTTTTATTATTATTATACATATTTTTTTTCAAATTAATTCTACTATTGGTTGTGAGTGAATTTTTCACGCGGAATAAATAATTTATTAAATATACACATGCTAATTGAAGCAAGGTAAACGACTATGTAAATTTATTTGAAATTTTTTTAGAAAAATTATATTTAGTAAAATTAATTATACTGAATTATAATTCATAAATTAGCGCCAATTATTACCAACTGGGATTCCCTCTAGATCATCTTTTATATAAAGTTTATATTATATAATCGAAATAAATTAATAATAATAATAATAATAACAATCTTGATCACATTCTAACGAATAATAGAAAATTCAAAATTATTTAAATTAAATTTTCATTGGTATGTAAAGTTAATAAAATAAAAATTGA
>JAZBGX010003019.1:0-10782 GCA_037414775.1 Zonitis immaculata | reverse complement strand
TTAAAAATGTGTGGTGACCAAAAAAATTCATGAAAATCTAGATGGCAAACTCATTCTTATTTGTGATTAGACTTATGCTCGTCATGGAAAAAGTATGAACAATAAGTACCAAAAAAAGTCATATTCAGGGCAAAAAAAAGTACCTCTGTGTAAACGATTTGCACAACGGACGGATACATTGTTGATATGCTAGGACCAGGGGCCGACTGACCAGTCGGGCGATCGGGCGATTGCCCGATCGGTCACGGCTTGTACGGCCTATAGGCCGTAAACCTACCCTGCTTAAAAAAAAAATGAGAAAAACTTTCAAACAAAGAAATATATCTGTTTTTTTACTTGCACGAAAATATTGAGACGGAGAGGCCGAAGTTATGTTGTATATCATTTCACACCCTCTTTAAAAGCATTTATTAGTTAGGCCCTTAATTTTAGATTATTAGTTTTAAGTATTTACCATACGTGGGAATTATAATATTTGTATTTTTAAATTAAGATCATTCTAAAAATTGTGAACGTCGAACACAGTCGTTTTTGCTTAAATAAAACCTAAGAAAAATTATTTAATTATATTTTTTATTTCAATTTATGACAAAAAAATATATAATTGAAACGTACTTATGAGTATTAAGTATTTGGAATTTTATTTTGTTTTTTTTTATTTTCGCCGCCCGAATAGATTACTTGTTATAAATATAAACAAAGTTATCAAGAATGAAAAAATAAAAATTATGCATCAATCATACTCCCCCTTTTGTCACAAAATCTCATTGTGAGTAGTTGTTCAGTAATAGTGCAGTTAAGATGCGTTTAATTCAGCTTGTTTGAATTTTTTGGATTGTGGTAAAGTGTTAATTACTAATTTCGTGCAAAATTTCATAACTTTTGTGGTCTAATTGTAAAAGCTCTAATCGTTCACTGTGGTGTGATAAACAGGTATCTTTCCAAAATAAATCAACTCAATTCATCTAATTATGTAAGTTTGTTCCCCTTTAATAATTAAGATTCCAACAACTGTATACTATGGACCAAGACCTAGCAAAAAAAAGAAAAAAAGAGAAAGGTGGTGCTCAAAAATTGAGAGAGAAAAGGGCCAAGGTTCTCCAAGATGCAGCTAAATCTTGCCAACCATTGCAAATCTTCATGAAAAATATAGAAATAGAAAAAAAAACTGAAAATAGCGAAACATGCTCAAAAACTGATGACCAAAAAGCCTTAGAAACTAGTGAACAATCAACTCCTTCTACTTCGTCCTATGTGCAGCCAGAAAAAGTTACTGCATTGACTTCCACAGTTGAATTCAGTGCAGATTGTACTGCACAAGATAGCTTTTTTCCCGTCCTAAGTCACAGGACCTGAATTCTTTTTTTAACTTCCACCCTGTACAGCCTTTTGATGCAACTGACTTGCCATTCAATCCTATAAATGCCTTTAAACGCAAGGATGGTTCGATTCGTAAATGGTTATCTTACCATTCTAAACAAAAAGCGCTATACTGTTCCCTATGTTTGGCATATAGCCAAGACCAAAACATTTTTATTAATGGTCTAAAGAATATATCAATAAAACATGTGTATCAACGTATCTCAGAACACGAATAAAGTCATATTCATACACAATGCGTTGACGCTCATTTTATTCATAACAAAAATTGCGGCATTTCTTCTTTTCTCAAAAAACAACAAAATGTTCGTAGTGAGCAAGTTAGATATAAGAGAGGAGTGGTAACTCGCATTATAGAAATCATCAAAACAATTGGAAAATGTGGTATAGCCTATAGAGGACATCGCAACGAGGATATTTTATCACTCGAAAATCCATATATTAATCATGGCAATTTTCTCGATATAATACTTTTACTCAAAAAATTTGACCCGGTTCTAGCAAATCACATTGATCAAACAATTTCAATTAAGAAGAAAATGACTACTAAAGGCAAAGGAAGAGGAAGTTTTGTCTCCTTTCTGTCTAAAACTACGATTAATTCAATAATAGACATAATTAAAGAGATGTTAAAGAATAAAATAGCAAACGAAGTAAAAAGTGCCAAAATTTATTCAATTCAGGTTGATACCACACAAGATATAGCAGTAACTGATCAGGTATCTATAATAATAAGATATGTAGATGACTAAGTTCATGAAGTCTTGTTATCAATTGTCAATACCGAATCGACTAAAGGTAAAGCCCTTTTCGAACTAACTGCGGGTGAATTATTAAAAAATGGAATCGCTGTCGCAAATTGTGTAGGAAGTAGCACTGATGGCGCAGCAAACATGCAAGGTGAACATAATGGTTTTAACGCTTGGCTTTCGCGATCAAATCCACATCAAATTCATGTTTGGTATTATGGTCATACTTTAAATTTGGTAATGACAGATATAACACAGAAACCTCATCAATGCTCTTCTTTCTTTGGGTTACTTAATTCAATCGCGGTTTTCTTCAAAGAATCTCATAAAAGAATGGATATATGGAGAAATATTTCCAAATCTCAGAAGATTTTGAATACTATCAATGATACACGATGGGATTCTAAATTTAATGTGGTTCAAAAAATATTTGGAAGATATGGAGATCCAAATGATGCACTTTTTGTGGATATTCTGCTCGTGTTAAAAACACTGATTGAATCAGATTTAAACTCTGATATCAAATTTAAAGCAACAAGTTACTTGAATTCCTTGTTAAAGTATGAAACTATTCTTATTGCAAACATGTATTTAGTGATATTTCAGTTCACATCACCTACATCAAAATATTTTCAAACGGTTGGTTTAGATTTAGTAAAAGCCCATACTATGGTAGAACATACTAAAAAAGCACTCGCTGAAATTACCAGAAAATTTGCTGACCTTAAATCTACAGCTGATAATTTTTAAAAATGGGCGAATATTGCTTTGGGAGATAAAAATCAAATATTTATAAACACAGAAACTGAAGCAACACGAATTCGTCGTAAAAAGCTGATGTCAGGTGAAACTGCCGTTGATAATGTATTCACAACCGATCCTCTAAAGAAATTTGAAGTTGAAGTTTACAATGTAGTCATGGATATCGTTACTGAGAGCCTTAATGACCGTTTCACTAAAAATAAGAGTACATATTTATTATTTGCCATATTTGATCCCAAACAGTTTCATTCCTTGCCTGCTGACATATCTTCAGACTTTTTCACACCTATATCCAATGCTCTCGTAAACCTTTTTCCCAACATTACACCATCTGGAATTCGTGAAGAGCTATTGGACTTCGCCAGAAAATGGCCTCATCTGAGAGATACTCTCCCTGATGAATTAGATAGTGCTACCAATGAAAATGACTCTAACTTACATTGCAAATCTTGCAAAGCTTGTATTTTATGTTGTTTTATTTTTTTGAAACAGTACAAGTTGTATTCAAGTGCATATGAAAATTTGTATCTAGCATTTAAGTATATTTTAACAATTCCAGTGACATCAGTATCTTGTGAAAGAAGTTTTTCCAAGTTAAAAATTGTAAAGAATAGATTAAGAAGTACACTAACAAATGATCATCTAGAGGCTTTCATGCTAATGTCAATTGAATCAAAGAAGCTGATGAATTTAGATACTAATCTAATAGTAGATGCACTGTCACAACGTAGCGAGACAATGGCGAGATTATTAAGACTCTAGCAATATGTAATAACCATAATTTTTTTCTATACTAATTATTCAAAAGTCATTTCATTATTATACTAAAACATATTAATGTAAAATTCGTCCGTTCATTTCATGTTCATCATAGCTGAATTTCACTGAAGGTCCTAAGTACTTCAAAACTTAATTTTAATTATATTTGATGTGCATTATTATTACGTTTCAATTTTTTTTTTTTTAAATAAAATCAACATACTTATATAAAGTTGTACTATTAGTGTGAAATTAAAAACTATTATTGTTATTTCTAGTTAATAAATAGTTATTTTTTATTTACTTGTTAAAAAAACCACAATAAAACACTCAAGTATTATGAAATAATGTTAAATAAAATGCGTTTACTCATGCCATACAGATATATTAGACCGGGCCGCGAAAATTAACCGCCCGGGCCTCGCACTCGAAGCCAGTCCGCCCCTGGCTAGGACCGTATCATGCTTACCAAAATGATGCAACTATTATGATGATATCATAGATAATCCTAATGGTATAAGTAAATTATTAAAACTGAAGATAAATTTATAAAAATATTTTCGAGGTATGTATAAAAATTATTTTTCCAACTAAAATGTTTTCAGAGAAAAACAAATCAACTTGGCAATCAGTTGTCATTTGTTATTAATAAATATAAAAGACAAATGAATTTCGGTAGCTAATGTAAGTTGTCTATGCTAACAGGGGGTGGACCATATATGTAATACTCCTATATTGCTAGTAGGATTGGGAGAAAGACGCATATATGTAATACTACTATATAGCCAACTGGTATAGGGAAAAACACTTGAAGAACACGGTGCTGACTATATTTATTCTTTCTTTTATCCTTTGTACACTGTCCTTGATGCGCATGCTTGGCAATTGAGAATTTTTAAAAATTCTAGAAGACAATCGTTTTATTTTTCCTGTATGCGCACACAAGATGCGCAAAATAGTGATGGTACAAGTTCTGGAAAAGAGACAGACATATTCTGTCTCAAATTGTTTCGATAACATCCACTTATAGGGATTGTCCATATAGTAGTATTACATATATGGAAAGACGTAACTACCACAGTACTGACATATACGTCTATCTCACAAGTTTGCAATTTTTTTACACTATCCATATTATTCGAAGTCGTAACGCTTGCGCACAACGTGCCGGGTAGGCAAAAAGAAAAAGAAGAGGTCGTTTACTGTTTCACTCTCATAGTGACCCTGCCACTTACAGGCGTTAGCAATATAGAAGTATTACATATATGGGGTGGACACGGTAATGGGAGACCTTGAGACAGACTTATATTTACAATTCGTATTGTCAGAGGGCAGCACTGTAACAATTTCTATTTAAAACTTTGTAAAATTACAATAAAAAAATAAAGTCAATCAACAATACACTTAGTCTACCTTATTTACACACATTTCGTTTCAATTCAATTTTTTTTTATCGTATTTAATTGTATAGAAGTGACCTTCTAGGAACTTTCGTTGACGAAAGTGGTAGCCTTGCGCCTGCGTCATCGTTGGTTTGACATATTCAAAACATTTTAAATACAGATCTTTTTTACGTTTTTCTTCTCTGGTTTTTTGATTTGATTATTTATTTAAATTGTGTGTTGTGTGTGAACTGAACTTTAAAAGCTGTTTGATAGTAATTATTTAAAATGGATGAAGTAAATTGCATTACATACTCCTATATTTCAGTACTGTTTTAATTAACAAATTACCGTGCATAGGTGTCTATCCAATACAGAAAAATATGTGCTGTTCGAGACTGTGGCAATAGGGTGCAAGATAATCATAGAATTAAATATTTCACTTTTCCGAGGAATTCGGAGATTTGCAGAAAATGGGTGGAGTTTGCCACCAAGTAGCTTTTGCTTATGTATTACTTAATATGATTATAAATATTCTTCACAATACTAGTGTTTATGTATTCCCGTTTTTTTACCTTCAAAATAGAAAATTGCGGAATTTGATACATTTTCGTTCCAACATAGTTTTTCTATTACATTGAATAAATATAATATCTTATACTATGCTGAAACGACAAATGTATTAAAAACCGTAATATCGCCCAGTAACTAACAATAAGACAAAAATTTATAAACGACAGCATTCAAATTACCCGCGTAGCTGGTTTAGTTCTAGTTCGCAACGGAAGGTGGCGTTTGTCCACGATGTTTTACATGGCAGTGACGCCTCTTGTTTACTTATGCTCGGTGTATGCTAATATCATTCATTTTTTCATTATTTTCTTTACATAAACGAAGATTATTTCCTTTTTTGAAAGTTGTGTTTATTATAACCTTTAATCAGTGTCGCAGTTTTGAATAATAATTTAAATATTAGCAACTGATAGAAATACCTCCGGTAAATAAATGTCGCAATCCGTTAAATAAAGATAAACATAAAAATATACAGAAGAATCTCATTTTTATTACTGCCAAGAGCTTGTGAATTTAAAAAGTTTATCGGTCGTTTTATTTAAAATTTATTTAATTTTTTTTTTTTTGTTACTGATGAAGTCACAATTAAGTGATGGAACGTTCAACAAAAATAAAATAAAAAATAAAAATATAAGTTTTTATTTTTTTATAAAAAATAGTTCTTATACCTACGAAAAAATAAAGTTAATTAATTAAAAGGACACGAAAAAATAATACATAATAACAGATAATGTTTTCGAAATAACTTTTTTGGTAGAAGATAAGTATTTATATATTCAATTAAACAGCAAATACAAATTGTTATGTTTGAGAGTTCCTATCAACACCAAAGAACAATTTCAAGTGCAATTTATGTATCCTACACTGACTGTCTGTTCTCCCCAGTGTCACCTGATTTTTTTTTAATAATGGAAGCGTTCTCTGGATTACGAAGAAAATACTCGCGCAAGTATCCGAGTTGTTCAAACGCATATTTCACTGTTATAGAGGGACATGTCAACAAAATATTCCATATATTCCCCAAGAATAAGTCATTATGTTTATTGTGGAAAAAAGCAGTTCAGATCATTTCCAATAAGAATTGTTCTAATTGGCGAATTTGTGAAATTCACTTCCCCATTAGTCCTCTTACAGACGTTAGTAATTGATTTTTGTTGGAGACTCTAAGTATTGTGAGAATTGATTTGTTTTCTTTAATTATTGTTAAATCTAAAAAATTAATTTCAATAATATGTTCTATTTTGTTTCTATTTTTTAAAACTCCAATCAGGGCTATCGTAACCATAGGGCTAAATGGGCTACATCTCAGGGGCACAAACATTTGGAGGCGGCAATTGTCATTGATGCTATACTATTTTTTTAGACAAATTCTTCAGGAACCTATCTATCGGGAAAAAACAGAATTAGGTGTACCTACATTCATATAGGACTATACAGTCAGGTTAATTCATTAATCATTCCCTAATTTCTCAGGTGTTCACCGAAATGTGAAGGAATGTAGAAAAAAAAATGTCTGAATCTCGATGTGCTGCTTGTAAACAAGCTAGACAAAATAAACTAAAAAGGAAGATTAAGAGAAAAAAAGGAAAAAATCTTGAGAAACTTTATGATCGTAAAAAAAATCAATTACTATTGGAAAAACGAAAACTGAAACGTGTTAATGAAAAGGTATACATTTTCTTTTATCTATCCAGCAAAAAAATTTCTGTTTATAAAAACCTTGCACTTCCAAAATTCATCAATTTTATATATATAACATGCTTGAATTTTTAAAATTTAGAATGAAACTTTAAGAAGTAATTTGTAAAAAATGGAAAGCGATTGTGCAACTTTAGAAGAAACTACTTTACTGAAAAAAAATTCGGACTTGCCACCTCTACAGCAAGAAGTAGTACGTGCGTGTTTTAACACCGCGAAATTTACAAACGCTAAGCAACGTAGATATTCTACCGAATGGGTTTATAAGTGTTTATTGATGCCTATTAAAGGTAGTTCATTATATGACCAACTTCGAATGAGAAAAATACTCCCACTTCCTTGTAAAGATACCTTAAATCGGTATATACAAAAATTGGAGAGTGCATTTGGTTTTCCAAATATCATATTCGAAACATTAAAACTGAAAGGCTCACGAATAGAAAATTTTCAAAAAAGGGGTATAATAAAAAAAATCCAATTTGTTTAGTTATTCGTGAATTTTTTCAGGTGTCCTTTCGCTATATGAAATTGCTTTGAGTGAAGGAATTACATTAAATCGAAAAATGGATGGTTTCGTAAATTTAGGAGAATGAACTCCTGATCATTTAAAAAGCACCCCTGCAGATCATGCGCTCGTGTTCATGTTCCATCCTTTTCAGGGTCATTGGGTTCAAGTTCTCGGTTAATTTTTGAGCAAAGACGCTGTAACTGGAGCTATTTTGCACAAATTAATCATGGAGAGCGGTATACTATTATAAAAATCAGGTTACTATGTTGATGCGATCGTCTGTGATGGAGCGCAATAGAATCGTGGAGCGTGGAAGTTATTCAGAATCAATAATGATCGATGCAGCTGTAAGCACCCATACGATTTCAATCGTCGCGACACGTCGGCTGTGGTTTATTTCAGATTTGCCCATTTACTTAAATGTCTACGAAATAAAGTTTCAGAGAAATCACAATTTTGGGTGCAGTATTAATTCATATAAACAAATCAGCTTGATTTTACCAATTAATAAAATTCAAATTTTTATTTACAGACTCCAGATGGTATGGTCAAGAAAAATCATTAGATTGAACTTCTCCAGTATGAAGGTCATCTAAATTTGATCTTAAGAATGGCTCACAATTTGTCAATGGATAACATTAATCCTCAAGGTTTTCACAAGATGAACGTACCTCTTGCTATTGAGATAAGAAGTCGAAATAATAGTCAATAGTCAAAAAGTGAAATCAGAAATGAAAACATTTAAAAATGAACCCAATTGACCGGAATCAAGAGACTGCGATGCGACGATGACTTCCATCACGAAAGTCGGAAATCTCATTAAAGCAATGATGTCACAATTACCGATGAATGCTCTGCGACCTGATGACGATAATCCGTCAAAAAAAGTATATTTTCAACCCTTCAATCTTGAATATGTTGCTACATTTATATTAGAATGTTTTTTTTTATAGAATTTACATTAAATTCGTTTAGTAATATTGACATCTTCCATGAGCATTATTGCATAATTTTTTTCATTATAATTTTATAGGTAATAGTAGAGTTTATGAATTTTTTGCGGAAATGACAAGAAAAAGCTTCACAAGAAAAAGAAATACAAAAATCGAGAAAAAAAAAGAATAGAGAGAATAAAAAAAGAGAAAATTATAATTCATCAAATACCACTTTTAATGGATTTATAATCTCCCTACAACCAAGTTTGGAGCTGGTGAACTATTTGCATGAAAAATGCGGCTACACATATCTAATGACTGCTCGTTTGAGGCAAGATATGTTAGAGGTAAAGCAACTCGAATTATTTTAGCGAGTATTTCATTTAAATAGATATATTATTGTGCAGAAATTTTTGGGATAGTCCGAAGTGCGTGTGGCAGCAATGACCACCCAGACCCAATTCTTTTTGGACAAGTCTTTCGATTGCTCTGTTCATACTCATTGGTTACTCCACCAAAAGGGTCAAATGTTTCCGATAATGAATTACTTGGATCGTTAATGGGAACGAAAGAATCTCTGGCTGCTACAAGAGCACAAAAAGAAATATGGCTGCAACAAATTGACCAAATAATTGAAAATGGCTGCTCTGACGAAGCGTGAATCTTTAAAATCACAAACTCCAAATGAACGCGATGAATATATCCGAATCATGAGTGCAGGGTATTTAATTTACCCCAGTGATAAACTATTTGCCCTCATAAAACATTTGGAAAATATAGTTCTGACTACTGTTGGTACAAGAACAATTACAACTGATACCGTGTTCAAAATTACACATGAGCTATCAGAGTATAAAATCCCTTATTTTATTGGGTGTGAAGAACACAGTGATCAATTTACAAAAACTATGATAAATAATTTCTCAATTATGCATGGACATTTCTTAGCGAAATCCTTTAATAATAGATGCAATCAAAAAAAAAAATAAGAACGAAAAATAATCACAAGAACGCGAAATTAATGTAACAGTGCATAATGTATATAAATGCCATTTTATATAATATATTATTGTTCTTTGTATTTGTATTTCATAAATTTTCTACAGTACTATCGTGATTGTATCGATATTTTATATTATTATTTATTAATAATCTATTTGATTACTTTGTATAATAATTATAAGTAGTTCGTTTATAAATGATAATATTACTTACCTCTTTCATTTGAATACAATGGATCTAGCTTACCGTTCTAAAATATCTTATAAGTAGATGTTTTCATTCTGGGATTGGGAGATCTCCCTATGAAGCACTCTTTGGTGTTCCATGTAGAGATGGTTTACATAATTTATCTGTTCAGGCAGACAAGATTATCACTTTAAGAACTGAAGAAGATTTGAAACAATTTTTGACAAATTCAAATGAATAAATTTCTGAACCAAACGAAGCAATTGAATTAGAAATTTCAATCGGTAGGTTTTATGAGCTGTGTTACAAAAATCCAATTACATATTCACACGTATGTGATTTGTGGGTAAAAGTGAAGATATAGTTGAAGCTTCTGTTAGCGCAATACAATCCATTGGTGATGGTAAGATAATAGAATCTATCAGTCTCTTGAAGTAACAGAAACGAACGTTTTGACCGATGAAACTAATGACTCAAATACTCATGGAAATTAAGAAATAAGAAATAATTTATTGGAAATAATTCCTGACAATGATGTCTCTACGAATAAAATCGAACCACAACACAACACTGACAGTGAAAATCTCGAGATGCCAAAGAATTGCTCATTATGTACTGTTAACAGTCTGTGCTGCCATTGCAAAAATAAAGTGAACATAAAAGAAATAAGATCGAAATGTCGTAAATCTCAAAAACGACAAGCAGAAAAAATGCTAAGTATTTCGAAAAAATATATATATGTACAACAAGATAATGCAAACCTCATGCGTGTGACGATTACGAAGAACCTCTGACCCATGGTTCTGCAGATAACTGGTCTATACAGTTCAAATCAACCACCAAACAGT
>JAZBGX010003015.1:0-10799 GCA_037414775.1 Zonitis immaculata | reverse complement strand
ATAATAAAGAGACTCTATATAAGGACGAAAATTAATGGTAATGAATATGAAGAATATTCCAATTTCACTTGAATTTGTAATGTTATCAGTTTGATGAAGATTATCCTTCAGGCGAATATTCAACGAACATTGTAATCATCTTTCAAAATTATTCGTAATTTGCAAGTCAATTAGGACCCGACCCGGAGCAAATAATTGAGATTTTAATGAGAAACATCCATTTTTTTTTTTTTTGAGAAAGGAAAAATACGAAAACACATTGGCTGATCAAATGCTTAAATACTGAACTACTCAGTACAGTACAGAGAACTAGAACTATAAGATTGGATAGTTCTGAATCCACGAACGCTATACATCTTGCATCTTATTGACCAAATGGCCACCATGTGGCTGATTTTATACACGGATGTGCTACAGCCAATTTTCCATCACATTGGTGCACATCTTGGGTTGTATGAAGGCTATGATCGGACAAATGTTGATTCGCAATTCACCAATAGTCCCGGAATTGATTACTCCTATGAACCAGTGAGTCAATAATGGCCCCATAAAAAAATCACACGATCTCAGCGGCCTAGCGATATGATCATCCCGTAAAATAAACGATTCACCGAATGTATCTCACAATAAGTCCATATTTTTCTAGAGGTTAGCGGTCATTGAGACGGATTCGATTAAATTCCGGGTAAAAAAAATAAACAAACTGTGTTCTTTTGTGGATCTATAGAGGACTTCCATGGAATAGACCCACACCAATACCGACAATCTTGTTTATTGACAAAATCATTGAGTCATAAATGAGTCTTATCGGAGAAAATGATTTTTCAATGAAATTCGTTGTCACTTTCAAACATTTCAAGAGCTCATATCAAAAAATTCACAATGAATGATTGAAAATCTTCTTCAAAATCATCAAATATCTGAATTTTTTGCTGTATATAAAAAGTTCTGTAAAGTCCTAAATAATCACAAATTTGCGGAGGCAACGTCGGGTGGATGCCACAATAATTTTCACCCTCATTTCAAAAACTTATCACAGTCGATCTTAGCTATATGCGATCGGGCATACTCATAGAGAAAATGAGCATGATCGTGACTTTTGTTTTGAGCTGAAGCGCTCCAACTGTCCAATGTTCATTATAATACCTTTGATATATATCCATTTGGCGTTTGGCCCTTCCCTACATACTGCCTCTTGCCTATGACATTATGATAATAGAAGCAGCGTATTTGATGATGTCTAGCTGACAAGTTATACCTAACCCAACTACGATATTCCTACAGTTTTTCTATAGTGAAGTCAGATGCTTTATTACTATGGTGTTTCGTATAGATTTTCTTCCATAAGCCGCAACAGTTTACATGAGTAGGACGATCAAGCCAAGCTTCGTCTTGTTCGAAGTTTTCAAACCTTTGGCTTATCATATTCACACTAAATGCTTGACACAACTTAACTTAAAATAATCATTAGTTGAAATAAGTAAACAACAATGTAGTGTAGTGTAGTGTAATATTTAAATTGTAAAACATTATTATAAACAAGATACTGCACAGAACAATCGGAAGCTCTCTGTATACTACTAATTGATTCATGTATGCACTTGATAATTGACACTGCTCCTCTAGAAAACATATGTTCCAATGCCAATTGCCATATGACAATACTAAACATTGGAAAAACACAAAATGCAGAAATTTCTTGAGGTAGGTATTGAAATTTTTTTTAATAACAAGCTTTATCAAAAATAATCCTAGAAATATAAATGCGAAATATTTCTAATATATGTCTACAAATACAAATTTGGGGATCATTTCTTAGGGGCCTACTTCAACATCACGTCAAATTATGGTAGTCAAACAGAAGAAGTAGATGTCTTTATGTGAGGATCGGTTGAGTTTTCTTCACCAACACCAACGATCACCCCATTTTATATGAGGGCATTGAAAAGTTCAAATGCGGCTCTGAATGAAGATACTGAAAAAAATTACGAAACTCATAAAGCTTATAAATTCAAAGTTCAATGAAGTGGAGCTATCTAATAGAGAAACTTTCTAGATTGTTTCCAATAATAATAACAATAAATCAACAACTATATATGTATATATAGATATCGAAAATAAGAAAAACTTAGTAACATTTAATTTTCTATATTGTATTATATTAATCCATTTAGAAACCATCTATTGAATGTTTCTAATAATGATGATAATAGAAAGTTTGGATATAGTTAGTTCATGGACTATACTATCTAGTTCAATTCGTTTTTCTTTTTTATATAAAATCGAGTAAAACGATCTGAAAATATCTATAATATGTTCTCATCACAATGGCCATTGTTATTCTGGAAGAGTAGAAGTAGAGTGCCGTTTTCCGCACCAATACTCTAGTGCCCGTTGATTGGGCGTCGGGAACTGCGGGGAAACAATTACCAATCAACATCCGCCACGGGCACTTCCGTCTATCTATACATCTATCTATCCGTATATATCCATATATATGTATAGTATATATATATATATATATATATCTACTTTGTATATGTTGGAATATACATGGTTACAAGAGAAAATGTTAGCAGCGTCTCAACTGACTTTAGGGCCTCGCAATTTGTTTCATCAAATTAGGGAAATGTGCCCAACGATCCCTACTTAGATTCCGATGATGCCATTAATACCGCACGGGATTCGAATTATGATTTTCTCCAAATAGAGCATAATAATATTTATTGAATTAAATTTTTATGAAAAATGTATGAGAAACATATGAGTAAAAAAATTAATTTAGCTTTAAAAGCGATACACTTTCCACAACTTCAGCAAAATATAAAATTAAGAATTACAAATATACACACTAAATTGGATTTCAGTCATCAATTTTGTTATAATTAAACCATAAAATCAATTATAATCATTAATTGGACAAATACTGTAATTTTTTATAATTAAAACTATTTGATAAGATATAGGCAACCAGATTCTCAAAATTACTGCGATTTTAGCGTCATCTCTCAATGCGTAGCGTAAGGTATTACTGTAATTAAGTTAGAATTCTGTATTTTAGTATGTAATTTGACACTCAAATTTTATATTATAATTATTATTAATAAATTCGATAGAACAAATTCTCAATTATTTAGATTTAATGTCATAAAATTACTAGTTACAGGCAAGGATCAATAAAATACGACTGTAGTAGTGGCGACATCTATGAGAGAATAGATTATAAATTTTAGTTATTGAAGAACTTCTATATTATCGACGTAATTATTTTGTTTTTCTGTCAAAAAAAAATGTCATAATTACGAAGTCGTTTTTATTTATTTATCGTTAATCGTTCATACGAGTTAGAAATTCAAAAAAAAAACACCAATATTAATTAATTAATGTTAATTAAGTATCGAAATTTAGTTATAATTAATCTTATGGTAGTTTTTGAATAATGAAAACAATAGTTGGTAAAGTGGTTGTATTGGGGCATCAAGGTAAACCATATAATTTGTTATATAAATATTGGAATAAATTGTGTTTTATCTGATCAAAACGAACAAAATTAATAATTTTTATCACTTAAACTGGAATTGATTATTGCCAAATAATCAATTGATTCGATTAATTCGCGAAAATTTCAAGTACTCTTTTGTGATTGTTATTGTTTTATAAAATCTATTTCTGTTGTTTGGTTTGTTTTTTCATTAATTGTACATATTTTGATTGCTGTAAATGAATTTAAAGTTTATTAGATGAAAAAAAACAAAACAGGAATTTACAAGCATTTATCGCATTTTATTATTTATCAAAATCAACAAAACGATGTAAATATATGTATACACAATGGAAATGTTTTATAAATATGGGTATGTTATTATTATTTTGATAAAAATTTTATAGTTTGATGTCATATACTTAATTGATAGAAAATTAAACAATACAATATTATCAAAAGGAAAATCCCTTTTCTGATGGTGCAATAATTTACCTTATTATCGAAACCACTATTTATATAAATATGAGCAGAGTTATAAAAATGAAGCAATTTTTTCTATTGCGAAAGTTTATTCAACAATTCATAATTTATACAATATAAATATAACATAGCTTTTGATTTTATAATAGAACATTTTTGTATAAGGCGAACGAAATTAATTATATACAGGATGTCCCAAAAGCAAAGGGACACGGCATAACTGCAGCTCTCTGAGGTGAAATGGAATCGTTTAACCCAAATAAACCTTATTGCCAAAATGCTCAATAAAAAAGACAATGATGGAATACATACAAAAAAAAAACAACAACAACTACCGACAGCGCCCTCTACAAAATGTGGTTATGTTAATACACTGAGAATGTTTGGCTTACTTTAAAGAGAATGTGCACAATTTTTCAAGTTAATTTGACTTTTTTTTTGGCTGAGATGTATCTAATAATAGAAATATTTTTGAATTCTTCAAGGAAGCACTTTGGTATAATAAAGGTATATTTAGTTTGAACGGTCCCATTTTGCCTCAGAAAGCTGCAGTTACGCTGTGTCCCTTTACTTTTGGGAATATGAATTTTATATAGAAATTATTCTTACTTTACAAAATGCATTGAAAGGTATTTATTCATGTGTTTCTTTATCGAAATACAGCAAATTTACAATCTGTTCTTTACAATAAGGAGCAAAGAGTAAATCAGATATGTATAAGGGATCGCTTGAATAGAGTTTCTATCAGTGAGGTCCGTACCGGTGTGCAGCGGGTGCGATGCTATACAGCTAACGTTACGTTATATACAAACAATCCAAAGACACGTGACTGTAGGGAATTGAATTATAGAGAAAAAAAAGTTTTAACTACTCTCTAAATGAATTCAATAATTTTCCATTTAACTATTGTAAGTAGAGCAAATTTTTTTCCAATTATCTACAGCTCAACATCGCGACATTTCACGCTATTCAGTAGACCTTGGGTGGAAAATCAAGAGGAATCCTTTCTCTTCAAAAGCACCTACAACTACAGTTTACTTTACACCAAAATTTTCTTGCGAACCAAAACTGTAGAACTAATAATTTCTGACAAAAATTCAATTAACGATGTACGAAGAATCGGTACATCGTTCCTTCTGTTGTATTTACGCTTTTACCCTCTCTCTAGATTTACGTGAAGAAATACTTATAGTTATTTATCTGGAAAAAATAAGTTGTAGATTTTTGAAAATATTCGTCTTGATCTTACAGGTGTAGGAAAAACGAGTACAGTACTTCGATATGTAGAAAATACGTTTACTCAACATATAGCACCAACAGTTGGAGCATCATTTTCCACATGTAAACTCAACATTGATGGAATTACAGTAAAATTACAGGTAAATTATAAAATTAATATTAAACGAACCAATTTTTTTCTTCAAAGGCGAAAGATTCTCCATATAGATATGGGATACAGCAGGTCAGGAACGATTCAAAGCAATGGCACCAATGTTCTATCGTAATGCTAATGCTGCTTTAATTGTATTCGATATAACGTCAATAAATAGTTTTGATAGTATGAAAGAATGGGTTTTAGAATTAAAACGTAATGTTGAAACACCAATGGTATTATGTGTTGTTGGTAATAAAATTGATTTAGCTAAAGATCGTAAAGTAACAAGAGATGAAGCTATTCAATATTCAAAAAGTATCGGTGCAACATATCATGAATGTTCAGCTAAACAAGATCAAGGTATTGGTTTAATATTCGATGATATAGCAAGAGGTTTGATACGGCAATTATCAAATAATATTGGACATACATTGAAAATTTATGATACGGAAAATATCGATGATATTATGGCTAAATCGAGTGAATTGGAAGCTACCGATACCGGTAATGAGGAAATTGTTAATTTAAGTATTAATAGTATCGCACATGGTAGTACTGTTAAGTCGAATTGTTGTTGATTTTCGTTATGATAAATTGTGATACTGTTATTATTTAAGAAATTACCAAATGATTGTCTATCGATATCGAACTGATTTATATTATTATTATTATATTGTTATTACCAGTATTTTTACAAACAAGAGTTACCTATCTTTTTTTCTTTGTTTTGTAAATTTATAGACGGATTTTTATAAAAGTGAGTCGACAAAATAAATAAGATATTTGACAGAATTGTTGGTTGAATGATTAATTTCCTTTCCAATTTACTGACAGCTTTTGGATTCTTTTAAAAGGAAGCGCATATTAAAAGGACACGGCTGATTGACTTTTTCGCAACAAGTGTCTCAAGTTTACAGTATATGGCGTCCATTCTGTTAAATCCCCTAACAAAAAAAAAATACAAATATTTTAATCAGTCTAAAGGATTCCTCCTTTCATGTATATAGATACATATATAGTGATAATTTTTGACATTCCACAAATTATAAGTGTTTATATCTGTATAGGGGAATATTAAAATTTCGGTCCAATAAATCAACAAAAAATTTAAATATGCCAAAGGTTCTGCATGTAAATGGAGCCAACTAGTCTAAGAATTTATGAAATTCTCCAAAGAAACTTGAAGAATTCCATTTTAATTTGATATAATGTTGTGTGTGTAGGAGCTTTGGCGCCAGGATATCCGTAAATTTGGCACTTCACTAATTCAAAGGACGAACTATTACCCTTTCCCCATCATCGTCCTCATTTGAATCCCATCCCACAAATACAAGATTGATACGTGATGCAAGTGGATTTTCCACCTACGATCCAACTTACGTTTCCGCGTCTCATTATACAGATCAAGTTCGAGTATACTATCCGTATGCATTGATTTGAGATTTAACAATCAGATGTAGGTATATATACGATCATATCTGATTGTATGATGTAATTTCACCAGTTAGATTGATTATAAAAGAACCATTGCTCATTAACTTGCCTTATAGGACACTTCTATGACAGGAAACTGTCTAATTATCGAACTTGTACGTATAGATTCCAAAAGGCAAAACATCCATTGAACAAGCACAATGCTGACCTTACCACGTATTATTTCGTTAAGAGATTCAACTTGCTTAGCCGGACAGTTTCCAATCTCCCAAAGCTCTCAGTAAGCCTCATGGAGTGAAACTTCTATTGGTGGTCCTCCTTCCAGAGGAAATAAAAAAAGCCCGTTGGAGGAAGATGTTCGTCCAAGCGAGGTTTTCTCTTGAAAACGATAGCTCCTAGAGCTTCCAGAAACTTATTTCAACTTTATTAGCAGTATGCAAGCATTTCTTATCTGTACTTTGTTTCGCAAAATACCACAACCCATATTTCATTAATTGTAAGCCGAATCAATCAAGAACCGTCAAAAGTACACGTTCAAGAGATGGACGCGTCACTTCATAAGATTTACTTTCAAGAATTTCGTTGAATTAGAATTAGACTGTGTCCGGCCTAGGGTGGTGAATTTCTTGAGGATACAATAAGTGATCAAATATTGTGTCCACGCCAGTCTAATAGAGGACCCACGCTCAGTAGAGATACGATGTTTCGAGAATTTGAAACCGTCCGGCCATGGAAGGTCTCCGTTAACAAGGATTTTACATAGGAATTTGTTTTTCCCCAAAATAAATTTTGTGTTTATACCTATATTCGTAAACATCCCCCTGTGTCTGTGCTGTTCAATAAGCGTTTAGGTCCATTATGGTCGCATTTGTTCACTATATGGATTACCTATGGACTATCTTTGGGCTACCCAATTTGAGCGAGCTTATACCTCGAAGGGTCGTTTTTGGTCATTGATGATTTTTACTCGGGGATCAATTTTGTCATCCGCAGAATTGTATATTGTATGTATATAGCTTTCGATTTTCTATTCCAATTCGATTAATCTCTCTAAATAGGAATATAACGATCGTAACACGCTATTTCTCCTCAAAGTTGGCGTTGCATTGGAGAACGTAGGGCCTAGTGTAGTTCATGCGTAATTGAATTTGACATTTGTTGATATAATTTTTGACAAAAATTATGGTTAGAATAGTGAGACTGGATGATAACGTGATGAAATGATTGAATAATGTAAAATAAATCCAAAAATTTGTGCAAGAATGTAGAAAATCAAAGTTTGCTGTTTATTGATAATTGACTACAAATTATTATTGTAATTAGCGTCAGTAATCTGCATTACCGACAGGCGGCTGAAACAATCAATGGACGTACGTTCACAGATTCAACGCCAACTTTGAGGAGAAATAGTGTGGTACGACGATCGTTAATTTAATTCATGTTGTGTTTTATTAGAGGATCGCAAAAACAACTGTCATATTAAAGATTGGCGTTTGAGAGGGTGCATAAGTGGAGCTAACTGTTTCAGCCTTCTACTAATCGCATCTCAGTACAAGAGCCTCTTAAATTGGTGTGGTGTGTGGAGGATTCAAAGAGCTAGCTTCGCCCATGCTCTCTAGAAAGTGAGTCCTCTATAATTTGGTTGAAATTTCTATTATAATATCTATATATACGATCAATTTATTATCTATTGGTATCTCAAATTTTGCAATTCATTTATTTTTAATATATAGAGACTGTAATTTCATTTTGTATAGAATTAGGTAACATTTAGTTGAAATGGCGTATTTATAATGATAACAATGATAATAAGTAGATGAATAATGGAAGAGCACATAATAACTGTCCATTTAGTATAAATTATGAATCAACAAAACAAATTAATGAGATGCATATGCAAATTTTGCATAATATGTGCATCAACCTATGCAATAATCAACACTGAAAATATTCAGTTACAAATAAGTATCCGGAACAATAAATATCAATAAGAATAAAATAAATAAAAAGAAACCTAAATGTTCCAAATAATTATTTTAATTAACAAATCTATAAAATTGAATTTTGTTATAAATTTCTTTTTATTTTTGTTGATGGAAATCATCTGCGACTCGATCTGAAACAGATGCCCCAATCCAACTAAATATATCTTAATTATCCCTCCTTAAGATCAAACTCCGCCTTAATAAAATTTGATTGGTTTAGAATCGTTTCAGTCTTTAACTTGATACTTAAGTGCTTTATGAAAATTCCTGAAATTTATCGGCAGTCGTTTTAAACGGTTATTATTGGATAATTGATGAAAATGACCGATTCTATAAATAGTGATATTGACCATAATAACGATAATTTCAATAATAGTAATAATAAAAAAATTATCGATAAATCGATAAATTTCTCGATTGATTCATTATTATCGAATGCTAAGCCGAATTTGACGCAATTAGAAAATAATGAAAGATTCCCAACAACAACAACAACAACAAATAATAATAATAAATCGTTTGGAAATTGTTGTCAAGGTGTAACAATCGACTGTGATTCAGTACAAAACGATTGTATTGTTGGTTTAGCGAAAATTCGTAATTACGGTGATGTGAAAAATGAAAGTGGCGAAGATATCGTTTCAACATCCGACGATTCGTATCATCGTAATTTTTCAGATGGTAAGCATACAATTTTATTTATAAATGATTACCAAAATTATTAGTCATTATTGTAATGATAAATTTATGTCATTAGTACCTTCCAAAATAATAATAATAATAATAAAGTGTAAATATAATTGAAAATTTACAAGCGTTAAACGGACTTCAAAGCGTTCTCTAAAAATCTTTTGATATCAGATACAGTAATAAATAAGTCACAGTTGAGGTGAAATTTACGATTTATAATTATTTCAAACTGCAATTAACTAATTTTATCCGTATTGTTTTGCTTATTTGAATATTTCTGAATCACACAATTAATTATTCGAAAACTCTGTTGTATTTTTTCTTTATTGTAAACAAAATTTATTTTTGGCTATGATGTAGAATAATTATTACGATGATGATGATAATGATATTCAATTAAGTTTACAACGCTTTTATAACACCTAATAATTGGTATAAAAACAAGATTTATTATCAAATCTAAATTGTATTCATTGATAATAATAATAATCTTCTTTTCTATATGATTAATTTTTATATTTTCGCAATTTACGAGTTTTTCCAATGACAAATCAATTAATTGGAATGAGTTTTGGCAAATTCTCACAATAGTCAATGTCTTTATTTGAAAGAAGAAAAAAAAATTCATCATTCCGCGAAATTACTAAATTAATTTTTATAAATCCAAAAATTATAACAATCAATTAATTTTTTGGATATTATAATTGAATCGTTCTTTTTTCTGATTGGATTTTTTTCGATTTTGGACAAACGCCGAATTCTGATTTCCAACAAACAATTGGCACAATTTTTCATGTGAAATCGAACAGGATTTTTTGTAAAATTTTCTAATCTTTGAGCTTGGATTTTTGTCAGTATGGACCATTAAGTATACCTACATCCTTTCTTAATCATGAGCAAAGCAAGATCAAATCGAAGAGAAATGGTTCTCTTATAGCATCGATATTGATCTATTGCTCTCTTAGTCTTGGTCTTATATTCAATCTTGGTCTTGGTCCTGCTTTATTATGAGATCAAGACCCAGACCAATTTCGCTTATCACTGATAAGAATTAGTAGGTTTTGGTCTTCCTATTTAAAGTATCGTATTGGCCTTTGGCCTTGGTCTGGTTTTTTTTTGTTGCAAGAACAGAATCAATTTTGCTCATCACTATCCTTTTTATAGGCGTTCTAATTGAGAAAAAACGCAGTGTAATACACTGCGTTTTGATATTTCAACTAGTTCACCGAAGAGTTCGATGGTTAGGTGGTGATAGATTTGGCTCTTCACCTTGTAGGTTTAGAGTTTAGAATTTCGAATCTGTCCGGCAACTTTTTTGCTTTTTTTTTTTTTTTTTTATTAATACGACCCT
>JAZBGX010003014.1:0-10804 GCA_037414775.1 Zonitis immaculata | reverse complement strand
CATATATATATGTACAACCCCCGCTTGAATTTTGCGTTCATCCAACATTTTCCCCATACCAAATTACCACTCGATGACGTCCAAACAAATTTCCATCCATCATATAGGCTAAAACCTAAAAGCCATTCGTATATTTTAACCGTGTTCATCAGATATTTACACTCTCTTTATTTGATCTAAATTAGATATAATATATAAATCACGTTTCTTTTCTCTTTTTTTTTTTAATAATCAAAATGGAAAGTTTTGGATTCATATTTGGTAGTAAAAGTTATTATTAAGAATCAAAATTGGAGCAATAATATCATCAAGTTAATACTGAAATGTTGTTGTTGTTTTGTTTTTTTTTGGGTTGTCGTTATTGCTTGGCAAAAAAATTTGGTGGTTTATTTAAAAAAGTAAAAAATATATAACGAAGGATGATAGCGTGTGCGGTCGGAAGCTCAATATTAGCGGTATTATTTTTTTGTCAACATCCAGGCTTATATTCAAATCTGGGAGGCTAGAGATTCAATAAAAATGTAAATTTACAAAGTAACAAAAGGGGAGCATTTACACTTGTCGAAAACGTTCGTCAAAAGCTTGGAAAAATAGTACTCTTTATATACCATCTATAACTACTTCTATATATATACACCACAACCATCTCGACCGCTTTTTCCTCAACTGTTTTCATTAATGCCAAACATATCGCTGGCACACGCGTCGCCACCGTATTACTCATTGGGGAGGGATTTTGATTCGGCCTATTTTAACCCCACAACATACTTAAAGTTAATCGGATTCATTTTGAAATGAGAACTGAGCCGATATATTACAATGTGGTCTGGTTTAATCGGCTGACTGACAGGATTTCAATACGGCCGACTTACTACAACAGGGACTCAAAATTATTTAACATATTCCTATTAGATTTATAATTGGAAAAATTAACATATTTCTCAACACTTCATCCATCCATTTAAATTAAAACTAATACCGCTCTATCTATAATACCAACAAAAAAAAATTAAAGCCGAATAAAATAAACAAACAAATATAAAAATTTTCAACTTACTTTAACTTGAGACTCGGTCATTCCTAAGGCGTAAGCTAATTTAGCCCGTTCAGGGCCGGCTAAATATTTTGTTTGTTCAAATGTTTTCTCTAATGCAAAGATTTGTTGTCCTGAAAACGTTGGTCTCGTATGCTTCTTTTTTGCGTCTTTATCAGCACCTATTCCACCCATATTACTTTGATTCACTGCAACAAAAATAGATGATAACAATAATAATAATAATAATAATAATAATAATTGACTAATCGTCTGTTGAACGTAAACAATTGATAAGTAAAGTGTATGAAACTAGATAAATAAATATGTGGATTAAATAGAATGTGAGGAATAAAGAAAGAATTGACGACGTATAAATGGTGATAGAATCCCAAGGATATATAGTGAATGTCTATATTTAAAAAGTTTTTGTAGCGACTTTAAAACCGTTGTCTATATTCGTGGAACATGTGCTTTTCTATTATATCATGTATTTTTTGAACATCTAGATTATTTATGATACTATTTCAGTTTATATTGGCAATATGGTCCTGGAAAATATCGCGATAGATGCAAAAGATGTATAGAGAACAGGTTAAGATTCTATTGTGTGCTTCTAGTCGATACTTTTATATCTGTAAGATTCAACACTGAACAGACCAGATGTCTATATAATAATCTATATATGCTGACAACGCAGGATGTAGCGTTAGATGTTCCTCTTGGGGCATATAAGCCAGGAACAAATTCAATAATGCATCTATAGTCTCGCTTCCGGCATTTTCAACATACAAACCTGCCCATATTCTTAATAATAATAATAATAATAATAATGATAATAAAAGACAAATAAAATAGAATAACTCCACTAAAATGTTGTATCTACAATCAATAAAAATATTATTATTATTGTTGTTGTTTTTGTTGTTGTTGTTGTTGTTGTACGAGAATAATTTGATTGTCAATTAAAACAAGTTTGGTCAATGAAAAGGGTTGTATTATAGTTATATTTGTTATAAAGGGTGGTTATAGACAATTCACTAAAATTGTGTTAGAGCGTGTTAGAATAGAGATAAGTGAGATAGAGAACATAACTAAAGTGGATAATCTCATGATCCTGTTATCTAAAGATATAATTATTCTAACAGGGTGTCTTGCTTAAAACAGCTTGCTCGATCAGAGGATCTCTGTTCCCACCCTTTTGGTCGTTACCCCGTTGCTAGGTTACCGCCTCTAGCAACCGCAGAAACACTGCTACAATGGTGATGCTTGTTCTACACGACACGCACAACACTTGGCCCGATACGGGAAGATGGATTGTGATGATAACAATCTCCCTCCTACTCATCATGTTCTCTTTCTCTTTATTGTATACATATACCATACAATATACATAAAATACAAACAACTAGATTCTTCTCAATATAGAAACAAATACAACATACAACCCTCATGGACTATTATTTTATGGTTCAATTTTAAAATATATAACACTATCATCACTTATCAAATGGTTATTTACATTTTGTTGGACTCTTTTACAGTTTAACCATTTTATCTGATTTCACTCTCAAATACTAAATACTTTTAAATCGCCTATATCAACATCTACTGATAACAGTTAATAGCAATCCACATATCCGTACTATAAATGCCCCTCAATATAATTACAATTATATTACACAAATTTTCTAATAAAATAAATCAAATTCGATAATAACAGAAACAAATTCATACACCTTAGAGAGATAATCGGTATATTATTAATAGATAATATAACGTACTTAATAGACAAACGTATGATAAAGCACGTGATTCATTGACTGGAAATTTAGACACGTGCATACCGACAATTACATCCTCATCTAACGCCCAATTTGTTGCATTATGTCCCTTAACCCCTCTAGTTTCAGTCAATATACAACAACTATACATAATATATACATCTATATAAGTATATATGGCAATTAATCAAATCATTCTTTTAGCATATTCTAAATCAATAATCTTACAAAATGTAATTGTACAGTGTAACCTGTCTGTGATGCAATCTAATAATATTATTGGGCAAATAGTCAAATTGATCCGGTTTTCAATCGGATTTAAAAAAAAAAACAAACTAAATTAATTAATTGAGCATAAAGTCAACAATAATTTAGAAATTATTATTATTAGATATTATAATTTGGTGGAATTATTCATTGGTATAATAAAGTTTGTTAGAAACTGGGTAAGTTATTTAAGGTAATATCATTGAATATATAATTAATGTTTAATCTGTTAAATTTGGAATTTACAACAGACTATATAAAATGGAGAAAAAAAATTTTACGATGAGATTTATTATGGATATCCCGTTGAAACTAAGAATGAAATGTTTTAGCCCCCCAATATATACATATATATATATATATATATATACGGGGGAATTATAGATGGGAACTTTTATGGATTCAATTAAAAGATACGTAAATTGATACAGCCAGGATATGATCGTATTATACATAAACTGCTGTATGGGGTGCTATATTTATGATCAAAATACAATGGCAATTAATTTCAAATATATCACAACATCCCTCATCAAATACAATAGCATTTTTATATTTTGCCTATACGTCCACTTCGTGTTTTTTTATCATCATTATTATTATTAATTTTTCTATACAGGGTGTCACACAGTAACTATCCATAATTCACAGAAATGATACAAGACACTCAAATAAACATTATTCATCGATAAATAAATGTCACACAAAGACTTTCCCTATACAGTATACAAAGTAAAAATTGAATCACACCAACAATTTGATAAAAAACATAACTATTTTCGTGTGTTGCAAAATATTCCTTATTGTGTAGGTATTTAAATTAGTGTTTGATTAAAACTGGAGAATGCATTACTGTAATGCTAACGAAGCAAGGTGAATTTATTCAAGACACTAATTTATCAATAAAAAACCTTTATAATTTCTGAAAATTAGGCATTTATTCTGGGGCAGCCTGTATATATGTATATGTATTTTATAAATTTGAATCGGTAGGTATTATTGATACGAATGTGGATTATTATTTTATTAGATAGAATAATTAATATAGAAGTTAGTTTCAAGTACCTATCCGTTTTAGGACGTAAAGTAAATTTATATATCATCCCTCTAAATGTCTGGTGGTAGAGAAAGCAGTAAAAGGGAGTTGAAACGGCTCTGAACAGTAACATGACAGACCGTTAAATGTTGCAGCGATGAACAACTAATTCAGTACTATAGGGTCTTCAATTAGCGAAGTTGGATGTTATAAACAGAGGGTCTCTCAAATATATATCGCACAAACACTACCATTAACATCATCATCGTTATCAACAAACAACATTATCATCAAAATATCTTAATTCTTCTCTACATCAATACATATATTAATTATTTCAAAATAAAAATAAAAACAATGTAATAGTCCATCATAATATTGAAGAAATTTAATTCCCTATTGTGTTCCCGTCAAATCAATAATCTCATTTGTCATCCGGATAAATCCTGGTAAAAATCTGAGAATAAGATAGAATTCATCAAGTGACCATAACAATTGAAAATATACCGGTCACAACATTTTCTCCAACAAATATAAGTATGATTAAATAAAATAATTGATAGTTTAATTCGATTCGATTGTTTGGTTAATATTTTAATGAATTATTATTGAATATTATTTGAAAATAAGCTACAAAATCGGACACGGTATATAGCTATATCAGATCTTTATAATTAATGTCTAGGCTTGTTTGATTTGCCAAGTTAATAACGCTACTGCCAGATGGCGCCAAACAAATAACACATACGTCATCGGTCATTACATATATCCCAACCCAATGTTTCCAATTTGGAGGCGGAAGGTGGTAAAATGTATTATTATATTGTGTATAAGGGGGTGGTTGACGGTGGTATATTATATATATATAAAGGTGTGGGGTAAATTCCGGTTGCTAGTCTAACTGGCCACAATCACCTATACTTGTATCTTGTGATATATGATGTAATAATGCTTCAAACATATGTGCCTCTCATGACGATAACAGAAATTACTATTGATAGCACCTAATCAACTAAACTAATGAAGAAACGCATATGTCACGTTTCGTTTTCAAATAATTATCATTGTTATTATTATATTTATATATATATATATACTTATCATTTATTTGACATTATATAGCCAATAGAAAAATTATGCTTTTGATTTTATATGTATTCTTTTGTAGAACCAACATAATAATAGAGAAACAACAACAACAATAACAAAATTGAATGGGAAAAATTCAACACGAGCGAGTAGTCTTTTATTCAGTTGAAACAAACGATAACAAAACATAAAATCAAAATATTTTCCAAGAATACACAAAAGTATATATATATAGATATATATTTATATATATACGAATTCAATACAATTATCAAAGTAAACATTTGTTCAGATCATTCCTGGGGCAAGTTGTTAACGTTCCAGTGGTAATTGAGATTGAAACTATGACACATGTTCACATAATAGAAATCAAATAGGGAACGATAATTAAATTGGAAATTATAAGAGATCATAAATTTATAGTATATACTTATAATATGGAAATAGCAATAATCGTTTATAATTCTATTTTTAGACATATATCAATTAAATTGAATTTTAATTAAGATTTGATAGATATATATAGGGGTATTATTCTATCTATATATATATATATATATATAGATATATTTATTGTTTGTTGTTAAGATGAGGTAAATATTTGTGTGAGACAATAGTTTTAGAGGGTGGGTTTGTTGACGGTACGAATCATGTGGTTGAACAGGTAAACTTGATCAAATATCGCTATCATTCATTTTATTAACGATTCCAATCTAATATTCGATTGTTTCGTTTGTTGTTGTTATTATTTTTTTTTTTTTCAATTTAATTTCAATTAATTAATCGGATATATGTATATATAGGATATACTTACTGTTACTTAGCCGGTCTCTCCATGCGATTGGATTGGATACGAGTCCTTGGAAACCAGGCCAATACAATCCACCAGTAGTTCTACCTAATTCGACTGGTGGTTTATTAACAGCATTTGTTGCATGATGATGGAAAAAGGCAGCGGCGGCAATATTAAAACCACGCAAGCCGGTATTTGATGTTGTTTGTCCACTATTTGATGCCATACCTAATGTATTTTGTGTAAAACCCAAACTATGTGGAAAATGTAATGGTCCAGTTGTGATTTGCGACGGCCTAGATAATATATGGTCAATACCATGTGGATTGGCACCTTGGGAACTATTGCTATTTGTTGTTGTACCCAATGGACTACGTGAAGTCAAGCTAGAACGTTCTACGTGTAAACTTGTACGTTCCAACAGGACATCATCGTTTTTATCTTGATGATGATTATTATTATTATTATTATTATTATTACTACCATGTAAATGTTCTGGTTGATTATTATTATCGTGTTGTTTCATTTCAGTCATTGAATGTAATGCCGCTAATGGGGCAGCTAACATATTACGATGTTCAATATTTAAAAAATTTAAATTCTGTTGACTGGCAAATTCTAACATTTTTGATACAGGCGGTGGTGGAGGTGTCACAGACACTTCAGAACGGTCACTTGAAGCGTCGCTATGTTGCGTCATTGCTTCTGGAGACGCCGTGGTTATTGTTGATTTTGACGCGAACTAACGCGTCAAAACTTTTTTCGCAAACTCCCGACAATAAATCTTTAAATTGTCACTATACACGTGGTCAACACTATACAACACATCCATATAATCTACCTATACATATATACCTATCTATGTATTAGATTATATGCCTATATACATATAACACATAACGCACTAAAACACTAACAAACTATATTATACTTATTAAGTATATCTTCAAGTTCTCTCTTATTAAAATAATTAAAATAATAATAAAAATATTGCTGTTGTTGATGATAATAATGATGGTGATTGTGATGATGATGATGATGATGACGATGATAGTAGAGATGCTGATGATGATGTTGATGATGAGGATGATTGAATAAATTATTATCAATTAGTCGAAGCATGGACTATATTGCGTTCACTATTCGATTATTTTAAATATTAACTGTATAACAATAACAACAATAACAACAACAATTTTGATGATGATGATGATTATATTTAATAATAAACAACTAATAATAATAGTAAGTGAGTTAGTAAGTAATTCGTAGCGCGATCAACTCGACTTTGACTATACGAATTTAACACTCTGAGGTAAGTGGTATCGGTGGCGATTGTGGGCGGTGGCAAGGTGATTCAGCTATCCATCTAGGTGGGGATGTCTATGAACTGGAGTGCATGTTAAATATGTGTTACCGTTAAACCTCATTACGATGGTCTGTCTGTTTTTATGGTAGGGGTAAATTCTGATCGGATACTGGGATATTGTTTGGGATATTGTCTAGTAAAAGGGAGGTTGTAACCATTGTTCAATTTTTTTTTTGTTTTCGTTTGTCGTTTTTTTCTTCCTCTCTTGACTTCCCCAAAACGAAATTAATGCTTTTTTCATTGGCGGAAAGGAGGTACATCGAATTGACGACGCTGTTGTGATTGGTGATCATATAGTAGAATGGTAACGCCCGCATTGGCTTAAAGACCGCCCTATATACCCCCTCCGGATACAATATCGTATTGTCGATGTACACATTTGACTCAATCTGTAAGGAGGTATTTTACTAACATAAACATGTTAGCGGTAGAAGTAAGGTTTGACTCTATCAGATTTTGTTTCAAAACGACATTAAGACATAACAACACTATTTCGATCAATTTCGTATCATCATATTTACACAACACTATATTACACATACACACCAATACAACTACATGAAAAAGACGCTTTATACAAACTTCACATACTTATACTTACATATACATATATATATATACAATATTTTAATATAGTAATATACAAAAAAATTATACACAACTAAATAATAATCAATATCAATTAAATATTTGCTGATTATATTATAAAATTTAAAATATGCGATCAATAATAAATATTATTTATATACGAAAATAGCTTATATTATATATACATATATATGGTCAAATATTTATAGGCAATTTTTCCCACACCAAAAAGTGTTATATTTGGTGAGATATAAGTTGATATATGAGGCCATATCTGGTGATCAGGCAATAGCAAAACGTATATCAGTTCAAATAAATGTCAGAAATCAATACTTTCAATTCTCTATACATATACATATATAGGTATAAACTATTATATATTATATATATATATATATATATATATATATATTGTATGTTATTGTACATACATACATATAGAGAATTTTAAAAGCATTTCAAAACTCATCAAATGTCTGATGCCAACATATATTTCATTGAATTAGAATTGGATAGGAAACAATCCATTATATGAAAAAACATCTTTAAATTAACATAAATAATAATTATATAATATTAATTTGATTATTATTATTATTATTATTATTATTATTAGATTTTTGTTTGTTGTGGCTTATAATCAATTGTTGTAAAACATGTGAACACATGCGCTCAAATATAATTACATTCACATTACATTGTTATTTCATATTAATATATACACGCGACTTGCACGTGTTGAATTTTGGTTGTCTCTTCATGTATATATAACAAATCCCCTTATATTATGTTATATGTATATATATAATAACATGATATTGCAAGTCAATTCGCAATAATTATCATTTCTATCTTGTATCTATATCTATACATATATACTTATTACTTATTATAATCATTTCACAATCTGTATGTATGATAGTATGATAGACACAAACACATACTTAATTTCAGATATTCATAAAGCGATATAAACATAAATATACATCTTGTCGATTATCTGATGATATTGCATATAGTGGGAACTATATCCATATGTGTATATTTGTACTCAACTGTGGAAATGCGGAAATCTTCCAATATACCCATATAATAATGTTCGGTTATATCCCAAACTACAGTAGCTTGGAGACATTTCTTCTTATTATTATAGTATATTATGGTTGAACCTTTTTTTTTCTTTTGAATTTCATTCCATTCTCTATTATATATTATTAGTCGTTCCTATACCATATTGATAATGTTTAAATAAAAATATTATAAAGTTATATAGATCGGGAGCTAGCATCAAAAAAGTGCAAGAGTTTTCTAAATAAGTCTGAGATTCTCAAATTGGGTTATCACATTTTAGTGATAGAGAGCCACTGTAGAGTCAGCACTTGATCTGTTAGGACACCTAGTGCTGAGACGTTGGATATGGAGAGAATCAAGGTAATCCAAACTCTACTATAGTCTACTCCAAGGGTCACTACCTTGTTGAGATGGAGGAACTTATCACCCATAGGACAGAAGAAGTGAGGAAGCTAATTGTTACCTATAAGAAGGTTATCTGTGGTGCAGGGGAGCACTCACGTTACAGGGGTGACACTTCTGAAATTTTCTTGCACTACTAAAGAAGTTTACGTAAGAGAACCACTTTAGCATGATATCGTCAAGACATCTCTGAAAGGATGCAGAAAGAGACGTTATGTTTAGATAACTTCACAGGAGCATAATAGAGTACAGAAAAACTGGACCATCATTCAAGAAGGAGAAGTCATTTCTGGAAAGGCATGCGAAAGGAGGCAGGGTCTACAGATTACAGGAGGTACCCGAACATCACCAGAGATGCTCACTCTGAGAAAACAAATCCTCCGCTAGAAGTCATGCCGAAAGATAATTCCCGAGAAAACGGTTGGTGGAAATGGACTAACGCAATTGTACAAAAGGCTATATGTCTCACATTCATGGGTGGATTTTTAAATCTAATACCATACTGAGTATAAAGTAAAAAAACAAATATTGGTATAAATAAGCCTATAGCAAAGAGTTTCTGTTCAATTTGGGCTCGCATTATTCGAATTAAATTTATAGACTCGATCCGAGTTGACTCGCACTCCCCCACATAATTACTAAAAATTAAAATCATAATATATAGAATAAATTATTTGAAATTCAACATTATTAGGGTTTGTGATTATTATTCGGCGCCCTTATTTTTATTCCAACTGAATTATTACGAAAAATTATAGATTTAATTTCTAAATTATTATTTATGAGCGAATGATTATCATCATGATTACGCTTATATATACCAAGTGCGGTTTATTTCTTTTTATTTGTGCTCTAATTTTCACATTTTTCTTTTTATTTCTAATTTAGAGGTGAACAATTTATTTAATTTATTCAATAACAATTTTTTATATATGTTTCACCGATAATTGTGATTTTTAGTATTGGAATAAATTCTCTTTATTTAGCTTTATTGAAAATGATTGTTTCAATAAGGAAAAAATAAAATATTTTGTTATCGGGATATAACAAAAATATTGAATATTTGAAAAGTTGCAAATTGAATATGGCCAAAAACAAATTGTATATAAAAAGTATGAAAAAGTCGAAAACTTATTACATATATAAATATAGATATGATAAAATCTAGAAGTGAAGTGTTAATATAATATTTTTGGTTTTGTATATATATATATATATATATGATATAAGCTTGAGGCCAACAAACAATAAGTTGCGGTCACAGGTGTACCAATCAGTTGTCTGTATCTGATTTTGGAATATATCTAAGATATTTTTCCTATTTTCCATATATACCCCTTGTGGCCAGTCAAAATCGATCTATCTATATATA
>JAZBGX010003012.1:0-10816 GCA_037414775.1 Zonitis immaculata | reverse complement strand
ATTATATAATCAGTGTCTAAAAATCTAAAAATCAATAACCAGTACAATATTATGTAAGATTTCCAAAAATATTTCTAGAAATATCGATTTTATTGATTTTCAGGCAATTATTATATCATTAGATTACATAATTAGTGTCCAAAAATCTAAAAATCAATAACCAGTACAATATTATGTAAGATTTGCAACAATCTTTCTACAAATATCGATTTTATTGATTTTTAGACAATTATTATATTATTAGATTATATAATCAGTGTCTAAAAATCTAAAAATCAATAACCTGTATATTATTATGCAAGATTTGCAACAATATTTCTAGAAATAACGATTTTATTGATTTTTAGGCAATTATTATATCATTAGATTACATAATTAGTGTCTAAAAATCTAAAAATCAATAACCAGTACAATATTATGTAAGATTTCCAAAAATATTTCTAGCAATATCGATTTTATTGATTTTTAAATTTCTATAAACAAGTTTTCAACAAGATTTCCAGTTATTCCGGTTTATAAAAAATAACTTGAACTAAAATTCCAGGACTATGAAACAACCCAATTTTCTTTAAAAAATTGGGGATTTTTGTTTTATTTTGCTACAAGAGTTGGTTGACTTGATGATCAGTGTTGCTTGGTGATTTTGTTTGTTGTGCGAAACTCCCTAGATTTATTTGTACGATAATTTCGTCGGTGTTTGGTTGATAGCTGTAGATAATGGCCGTTTTAGCGGCCGCACAACTTCTAGATGAATTAATGGGCCGTAATCGTAACGTTGCTCCCAATGAAAAAGTAAAAGAATTGAATTGGGAAGATCCCGAGGTGAAATTTTCATATTGAATTTACAAACATAACCTCATTTTTGTTCTTCATTTGTTTATATTAATTATTTAATTTTTGAATTTTGTAGTATTGCAAATATTTTATGGTGAAATTTTGTCCGCACGATCTATTTGTAAATACACGTGCCGATTTGGGTGCTTGTTCTAAAGTACATGATGAAGAAGTACGTAAATTATTTGAACAAGCCAAACCGCACCGTAAATTATATTATCAAGAAGAATTCGTACGTTTTTGTACATCAATGATAAATGAAGTTGATCGTAAAATACAAAAAGGTAAATTACGTTTAGCTTTGAGTGGTAAATCAGATATACCGACAATATCACCAGCACAAAGTCAAAAAAATCAAGAACAAATTGATATATTGAATGATCGTATTAATGAATTAGAATTAGAAGCTGAACAAGCTGGTACTGATGGCAATGTTGAACAAGCACAAGGTTTAATGAAATTATGTGATCAATTAAAAGATGAACGTGATTCTTTACGGAAACAAATCGAAAATGGGTAATTATATTCAATATTAAATAATACTTTATTATATGTTAGTTGTTGTGATAAGTCATTGGAATGCAACGGCGGAATTGGCGGCCGCTCAAGAGAAACAAATGGAAGTATGTCAAGTATGTGGTGCATTTTTGATTGTTGGTGATGCTCAACAACGTATCGATGATCATTTAATGGGTAAACAACATGTTGGTTTTGCTAAATTAAAATCAGCTGTTGATGAAATTGCATTAATTGTACAACAAGTTAAAGATGAACGACGCAATAATAGTCGTAATAGTTTAGATGAACGTCGTAGTCGTGAATTGGAACGCGAACGAAGGCCACGTGAAACTGATAGAAATCGATCAGAGCATAGGTAATAGATATCGTCACACCAATAACAACAACAAACAAACAAACAAAAATATATATAACCAAATTTACATTTAGATCGGATAAAGATCGGCGTGATAAGGAACGTGAACGTGATAAGAAAGAACGTGATCGGCGGGAACGAGATAATTATCGAATTGTTAAAGAAAAGGAGAAGGAACGGGAACGTGATCGGGAACGTAAACATCGCTCTGATCGAGATTCAGGTTCGTTATCTCGATATAATAATTATTATTAACTTATAAAATAATTGATAATAATTAGGGAGAAGTCGTCATCATCCTTATCGACGCTAAATTCAACCAAGTTAGATCAGTAAGATCAACCGTTCCAGGTAGGTGGCTTCCTAATTATTCTTATTTCTTATAATTCTCTTTCAGTTATCCAGCAGGTTAGTGATGATTATATAACATTGAACATAATAACAATCTTATCATAAATTAATTAATCGAATAATTAATTGCTTTTCTTCTTTTTAATTTCGGGTCTTTTACAGTTTGAAGGATACTTAATACGATTTTTCAATTATTTTCTTTCTCAATTCTAAATTGAAACATTTTGATGACAAATTTAAGTGGTTGTTGTTATTTTGGAGTGTTATTTGAATAAGTGGTCTGGTAACAAATGTTATTTTGTTGAAGTGTACTTTATAAATGTCAAGGTTGTGTTTGCTATTCATGATAAATTCGTATATAAATTGGAATTGGTATTTTAGTTTCATTTTATCATGAAATTTCATACTCAACAGTATTACATAAATGTAGTATAATTTAATGCCATCTAGTGGTTATTTTATTCAATAACATATTTTTACATAATATAGTAAAACCTCTTTTGACGGACAACTACCATCATCAGATACTTTCTAATTCTTCCAACTTCTTATTTCATTTCCTCTAAGGTGTCCGTCTAGAAGAAGTTTCACTGTATTTTCTATATAGATTAGTTCGATGAAAAACTCTAGATGGCATTTTTGTCAATCACCAATCATAAATAACTTTCATAGTCCATTTATCAAATTCATCAAATCATTTGGTCTCGGACAATATTGAGCTAGACCGTCATGAATCGGAAGCGCTTAAATTTATCTCTCCACTAATCATTTTCCATACCATGTCGGATAACTGACATATTACATGAAACAAGTTGGAAAATGGAAAAATTCCCTACGACCTGCTGGGTGCTTCATTAAACAGACGGTTTTATAGGGTTTATCCGTCCGCTCTTCTATTGATAACACAAGTTCATCTATAGCATCCAGCTCCTAGTACAATTAATGAGTTAATTGTGAACAAATAATAGCTGAAGCATCAAGAACTTCCGGCACATATTCGCTTTCTCCATTAAAATCAAGTTGATATGATGAAGCATTGAGGCATGCTTATCCATTACACTGACCATCAAATGCTCTTAGACGAACATATTATGGAAAAACTTTCTTGACAATGTGATTGAGTATGTCCTATGCAGTAGTAGATATCTTCCCATATTATGACGGCAGTTTTTTCAATTCTCAGATTGTAAAATCGCTGTTTCGAAACCATCAAAATCATCTCTGACTGAATATTTTAGATGAGCTTGCGTTATCATGCATGCGCCTAAACGCTTCTCATTCTTCGCGCTCTGTTTCCATAACGGTTAACTTTATGATTTATTGTTTGGGACCAAATTTGTTGAGCATTTGATGATATATAATTTTTATAATAATTTCAAAAGTCATTAAAAGCACAGAAAACAAGATATTTATCTTATTTGAATGGATTATTAAGATTTGAATCATAATAGAGATGGGAATTATTTGATGTGACCTAAGTTGAAATAGAAATCAATTTTTTTAGGAATTTAATTTTCATTAATGTTCGTATTAAGAATCCTTCATTCTATATTTTTTTTTTATTAAAAAAATGCCAAAGATGCAATTTCCGGTTTAATATAAATAGATATATTTTTCAATTTATTTTAGTTAAAGACAAATCTATTGGGAGATCTATCATTTTTTTTTTCTATTTTGCGTCTATAATAGCGTTGTTAAGGTAACAAAAGGAGTGCTTTAATAGAAAAAGAGTGCTTTAATGAAAAAGTGGTGCTTTAATGAATATTAAAGCACTCCTTTCAATTTCAAAGAGCCAATTTATATCAGAAAAGGGTGCAAAATAGAAAAAATTGTATAAAAAACTCGTTTCGAAAGACAATTCCTGTACTCGACCATTGAAAAACTCGCGCTGCGCGCTCGTCTTTTAAACTTGGTCTCATGCAGGAATTGTCATTTTTTTGGAACTTGCTCTTTAATTATAGATTTGTCTTTAATGTTAATTTTTACTTTTTTTTAGCGCCTGATTTGCCTCTATTTTATTTTTATTGATTCTATTGATCTTTTATTATCGATAGGGAAAGAGTTATTTTTGTTCAAAGATAAAAAAATTGCAGCTATATAATATTTGTATATGTTGTGTTTGTCTCATTTGTTTTTTTGTTTTTTTTTTTTTGAAGTTAATGATTATGGGTTATCATCAAGTTTGGTTCACATTCACCACATAAATCCTAAATCTCTATTATACACAAAAATCGTTTGTATTTCGTACTTTTTGAACAAAAAAAAAAGAGAGGTATTTATAATTAAAATTGTACGACATTCGACTATTCTATTTAAATTATTAGGAAGATATTTTCATTTAAACAATTAACTAATTAAATTACGTATTTGCATAGAAATTTACAGGATTTTTACGAAAATGAATATTATTGAAAAATTTTGAAGCAAATTTTATAGATAAATTTTATAGCAGTTTAGGTCTTCTTTTTACCATAATTTTTTGTTTTACAAAACACATCGTTCTTGAATCGAGGTATTTATCATGTTCAAAAACAACCATCATTATATAGAAAAATGATTTTGATTATAGATATATACATATATACAGAGGCTTTTCTAGTCTTGTAACTCTGGCTCTAATGGGAGCAAAAAAAAAACGGACTTGATGATCTAAATCGTGATATTTAGATTTTGACGTTAAAACGATTTCCCAAACTTTAGATCCTCGCTCGAGTGCATTTTTTTACTTCCATTAGAACCAGAGTTCCTACAAGACCAGGAAATTCTCTGGTGGACCACTTGTATATATATTTTTTTCTAATAGGTAAAAGTGAAAACAATCAAAATCATTTTTTGTTTTTGTTTTTTGTTAGTAAAAAATTTTCAATATTTCTTAAATAACAATAATAAACTATAATTGTGTTAGATCAAGCTACTTATCCAAGGTCTGGATCTTTACAGTTGATGATGATGATGATGCAGGTGAGAGGTGATTTCAAAATTGGGGAACATCAACACACAAAAAAAAATTTTTATAAAACAAATTAAAAAAACATATATATGTATATTAAGTATCCATCGTACCGTACCGCTGGTCTCTCAACATGTGCAATGAAGGTGATTTTTGTGTTTCCAATTTTTTCACCATAATTTTTTGGTAAATTAGAGGTAAAAATGGAAGCACAGTTTTTCTACTCTTGTATGAAAAAAGAAAAAATAATTAAATTATGAAATTTAGATGTAATTGATTTATAATTGAATAATTTTATTGTAGTTAAATTTAAATTAAATGATAATAATAATTATGATGATAATAGAGTAATTTAAATAATTGGTCGTTTTATTGTTGTTGATAATCCTTTATTTTTAATTTTTTACTAAATACAATAATTTTTACATTGTTAAATTTTCGTTTTATTTTCAATTTTTTTTTTTGTTTCTTAAAAATAGAAATGAAGGTACACAGTTCTGCTATATAGAGACAGAAAGGCACGGATAGAAAAAACATTCTACAGGAAAGCACCTAGTCTCATTATTTTTATTTTATATTTTATTTTCACTTCAATTCATAATAAATAAATTAGAACGTAAGGAAGAAATATTATGGATTAGATAGTGATAGTGGATGAAAATGAGGGGAAAATATCACAGACTGCCCCGAATTTAGACGCAGCACGAAATCAAGCGCCCATCGATAATAATTGAAAAAAATAAATAAGAAAAATATTAACAATAATAATAACAGTATGTATTCTACAACAATTCTATATCTCTATCTTCAGTTTATCATAAACAATTTTGTTGAAGATATATAGATAGAGATTCATAATTTCGGGGTGAATATTAGCTACGTTTATTTTTATTTTTATTTTAAACTGTTGATGTCTAATTATTTGCTATTATTTTTTTTTTCCTCAAAAAATATCATGAAATAGGTTGAAATTAATTGAGTTTGGAAGGCGAAATTTTAGATTGTCGTTTTTTTTTCTTCTTTTCAAACATTGTTTCCCATTAAATTTATTTTCAATACTTACCATAAAATTCCAATATATATATATATATATATACAGGGTGTCCCACCGGGAAAGCCCTCGATCCAGTACGGCAAAACGACTGATAGTAAAAATCTGAAAATTTGTGAGGATACCAATATCCGAGGGGCATGATCAGCTAAAATATTTTCAAGATGGTGGCACTTTCGGTTATACCGGAAACTGATACTAACTTGCTTATTTCAAATAGAATGCCCTATATATTATTGCATTTCCGGTTTTGTTGACGAATTTGAGCCCCACTTTGTTCGCAATATCCCATACCTCCGACTTACCATTCTTGAGATAATCAACATTTTGTGTCAAAAGTTGGGTTTGCAGACCTTTAAATATTGGGCAATTCCTCCTATGTCCTAACGTTAAAATTTGTAACTAAATGAGTTTCCTTGTAGAGGAAGAGTTGTTTAACAGATTTAATGCGTTAGACTGATAATTTTTTATATGGGTCCAAGAGAAAAAAAATGTTGAAAATTACTTTGAAAAATGTGGCTTAAATCAATTTTTTCTTATGAAAATATCTCAAAAATGGAAAATCATAGACATAGATATCATTACACAAAGTAACTCTAATTTTTAATACTCATTAATAGTGAATGGTCAAAATAGGGTCGTTCCATTTGAAAAAATTGATTTAAGCAACATTTTCAAAAGTAATTTCCAACATTTTTTTTCTCTTAGACCCATATGAAAAATTATTAATCTAATGCATTAAATCTGTTAAACAACTCTTCTACTACAAGAAAACCTATTTAGTTGCAAATTTTAACGTTAGAACATAGGAGAAATCGCCCAATATTTACAGGTCTGCAAACCAAATTTTTGACACAAAATGTTGAATATCTTAAGAATGGTAAGTCGGAGGTTTGGGATGTTGCGAACAAAGTGGGGCTCAAATTTGTCAACAAATCCAAAAATGCAGTAATATATAGAGCATTCCATTTAAAATAAGCAAGTTAGTATCAGTTTCCGATATAACAGGAAGTGCCACCATCTCGAATTGGTATGCTCACAAATTTTCAGATTTTTACTATCAGTCGTTTTGCCGTACTGGATCGAGGGCTTTCCCGGTGGGACATCCTGTATATATTGAAATTTTATAGTAATTAATTTTTCATATAATTTACAAATGATAACATTATCGCGAATTGATTATGTATCCGGTTGATTAAACGGGTCCATCAATTAACGTTTTGAGCTAATTTTTTGGCACAAAATGGCGTTTAATCTACCATCGAGTCGCAATTGTTGTTTAAAGATACACAATCAAATCCTAGAAACAACAGAGTAATTTACTCTACTTTTTTGTTTTTCATCTATCTAATAGTTTACGTTGATTTTTTAACGTGACAACGTCTCAATTCGCATGTTACGTCTGTCTTATGTATCATCGGTTATATCTAACAAACTAAAAATGATACATGTATTTTTTTTTTATAACGTTATTTAGCTAAATGTCTTAACTGAATGCCCCTAATATCTGTTTCTTGAAATACGTACAGTAGATGTTAAAGTTTACGTTACGCAAAGATACCGCTCTAAAAAGTTACTCGGTCGATCATCGGTTATTTTAAGCAAACTAGAAATGATATAGTTAATATTTTTACAATATCATATAGCTTGATGCTTCAGCTAAATGCCCTTCATAAACTTTTCCGAAAATGATGCGAGATTCCTTTAATTTGAGACGTTGTCACGCCTAAAATACCTATATGGCCGTGTCGACGACACAGCTAATTCCATTTTATAATAATTATTATTATTATCAGCTAATTTTTATTATTATTATTATTATTATTATTCGATTTAATCTCATAAATTTCGCTAAACACAATTCTCTATTGATTATTCCACAAAAAAGCGAAATTATACAGGCAGGGTGTGATTGTAGAATTGTTACGAAATTGGTCTAACGCTTTTTTTCGCTCTAATTTTTATTGAAGACCCTGTTTTTTTTTTTTTTTGATATCTAGTTCTGCCACATGCGTTATTATTAATTTTTTAGAGAATTTTTTTGTTTTACAAAAGACTAGACATCGACTAGATATGTAAAAATAAAAACGTAGATCTAGAAATTTTCTTTTTTTTTTTTATACAATTAATACACATCTATGTACAGTTTATAAAAATAGTTATATAACTAGATACGATTTTCGATTTGATTATTTAAATTATTTGGAATTATCCTCGCAATGTTTTTGATCATTCTTGTCTCGTTGTTGTTGTTGTTGATTTGTCTTGTTATCGTCATCATTATGTGTTCTATCGAAAATATCGTATTGATTGAATTCTTTATAATTTTCATCTAATTGCCTTCGTTCACTTATAATTCGTTGGACACTTTCTTGACTATCGTGTTTTGGTAGTTTCGGTAATTTCAATTCCATATCGTCTGATTTATTAATTTCGACCTTTTCAATTCGAGTCATTTGTCTGGGTAATAGAAACGGTGTTTCTTCTTCTTCTTCGTCTTCTTCCTCTTCGTTTATATCCATTGATTTTTGTTTAATAAATAAATGTTTCGTACTACCATATAATTTATTCGACGGTTTCTGTTCAATTGGTAATAATAATCGATTGCTTTCGTTTGTTTCATTGATACGTTTCAACGGTAATTGAATGATTTCATCTAAATTAGTTTGTTGCCGATGATTCTTCTCGATAATATCATTACTTTTATACTCTTGTATACTATAAATATCCGATATTGATTCATCAATATTCTTAATATCGTCCATATTCAATAACATTATCGGTTGTTGACTATGTAATGTTTGACGACGTGTTTGTGAACATATTGATGGTCGTCGATCTAATGTTGTTTTACTACCAGGTGGATTATATGTGAAGTTCGATGGTAATGATAAAACTTTTGTTAATGGTTTATGTTGTCGTTGGCATTCCTGGTCCATTTGTAATGCCAAACATAATTCACGTCGTTCTTCCATTTCTTGTTTCTCCTGGAATTCCCTTTCCAATTGATTATCCATATCTTGTTCGTCTTCCAAATGTTTATGTGACTCCTCCAAATGCTTCATCAATACCTATTAATTTTTTTTGTTAATTCAAAATAATTTTTATTCTCAATTGTTTTTTCTATTTATTACCGCAACTACAACGTTGACTAGAACGAATTGTGCCATTAATACGAAGATAACGAAGAAAATTGGTGCTATAATTTTTGATACGCAACAATTTGTTACGCATTTCTCGCTTTTATCGCATTTTTCATCGCTCAATGTATCTTTCATGATACCATTCCAATTGTCACCAGTTGCTACACGGAATAATGTTAGGAAGGCCATACCGAAATTCTGGAAATGAGCATGCTCACCAAGACCTAAAATCAAACAATTAATCACTAAACACCATTATCTTTGAGATAATAGAGATACAATAGGAGATCACTACTATATCAAAATTAGCCTGGGTAGAAATTCAGACAACCCACTATCATCTTGATGGTTGAAGATACGAAGTGAAAAATTTGGTAAAGAAAAGGACTTGATTGGTATTCCAATCACAATTATCCAATCTTAAAAGATAGAGATATATTATGACCTAGTACTGGAATATGGCCCAATCGGAATACCATGCTCGACTTCAAAAATGTATCGAAGCTCTCCTTACAATTAAGCATACCTGATAGATTGAGGTACATAGTGGCTTATTCTTAGCAAAGCGATTGTAACCTGATCAGAATACCAGGACTACTTTGAGAAAGAGAGATATCCAAAATAGAAAATGCAATACCATTATGGATCCAAGTCGCGGTATGATTTTGTGCGGCTATGAAGTGGGCCTAAAAGAAGAAGACCAGTATTTGTAGCGATTGCCTTTGGCATTTGGACATAAAGCATTATCTGGTGCAACTGTATTTAGATGGTTTGCAAAATTCTCGATAAGATGCATTCAGGGAGATCTATTCCAGCCGTTACTCCTAGGAAATGTGGTATGGTTCGCAGGTTGATAACAGATGACAACCGATGTACCTATGACACAATGGAGCAACTCTTCACATCGGAGCTGCGGTAATGCACAGAATCACTCACGTAGATTTACGAGTCTGAAAGCTTGTATAGTGCTGGCTCCCACTACATTTGTTGGAGGAATAAAGGGTTGAAAAAGGGTCACCGAATAATTACTAAAAACAATGAACTGGTGATGAAGCTATATTCCATTTTGAGACGTAAAGAGGAGGGTATCGTCGATCGAATTTGATCTAACACCAACAACAGTAAAAAGGCAACTACAATATAAAAAGTTAAATGCGTCGTTTTCTTCGGAAGCACAGAACTCCTGAAAGTCATTTAGCTGTAGGGGCAAAGAACTGTCACGGCTGCATGGTGATTGCCTACTTGTAGTTGTTCAAAATATGAACATTGGAGGTTTAATACTCTACTATGACAAACGTCTCTTCCCAGACGGGCTGAGTCGTTGAAAATCCGCTTTATTCATCAAATCTAGATATGTGCGATTTCTGGTTATTATTTAACCTAAAAAAGAGCTTATGCGGTTGTCGTTCTAATATAAAGAGTTGTAGATCTGATGATAGAGATGGAGAATTGAATTAGTTAGTTTTGAGAGATAGAGATATATGATGGTTTATTGTTAAAGGACGATGGAGATCTGTTCGGAGATAGATTTATAGAAAACTGTAGCTTTCATAATTTATTGTTCTTACCTTGGCAGTTGGTTTTGTTGCAATCCAACCGACCAAATAATTCAA